>JAODAL010014529.1:0-87171 GCA_025379985.1 Phyllomedusa bahiana | reverse complement strand
CAATAAAACCATTACTTTGAATGGTAAAACCCATGTGAAAAACTGTCATGGGCGGAGTGCCTTTGGGGGGCAGAGTAACCCCCTACTCATGAATCTTTTGGGGGGTTTTGCTCTAAAAGGGCCTTTTTACAAAATAAGGGGCACTTCGGGAAAGCAGTCTGACACTTTGTGTTCCCCCTCAGAAAGGCGGGCAAAACCTATTTAAAGGTTCCCTTTTAAGATAGTAAAAATTTTGGTTTAAAAAATTTTTAAAAAACCAAATATCAAAAATTTAAAAATTAAAATTTAAAAAAAACCGTTTTAAAACGTTATTCCACTCAAATGTTTATAATGCATTTCCATAGTCTACTTGGTTTGGCATAATTTTTTAAATGTTTTTTTTTACAGCTTTGGGGGCCCTAGAAATTTACAGAAATTTTTTCAAATTTTTAAAAAGAAATTTCACAAATGCATTTGGGGCCCAGCCATTTTAACGTGACTTTTTTAGCCTGTATGTTGGGTCCCCCCCTAAAAGGGGTCTTTATTAAGGGAACTACCCCCCTTTTTAAAAAGTTTTCAAAACCCCAAAGGGCATTTTAAAAAATTTTTTGTTTTTTTTTTTTTTTTTTCCCCCCCCCGATTCCCCCGATTCTGCCCCTTTTCAGAGCGATCCCATATGTGGCCCAGACGTATTTAGCTCCCCACAAGCCCGGAGGGGGACACCTACTGGGGCTCGGGATCTCATTTTCATTACCCTTTTTTTTAGGGCCATTTCAGGGTTTTTGTAAAACCCAAAGTTTTAAAATTTAAAAACACCCTAAAAAGCCCCCCTTGGGGAAAAAAACCCCCTTAAGGAATAAACCAGGGTTTTAGTGAGTTATCGACCTACGGGTTTTTTCCCAACAATTTTTTTGGGCCTTAGGCGTGAAAAAAAAAAAAATTTTTTAAAAGGAATCCTGGAAAAAATCCATACAAAATTTTGTTAGCAATTTCTTCCAAGTTGGGAAAAACCCTACGTGGGGGGAAAAACTGCTTTTTGGGGCGCATGGCAGGGCGTAAAAGGGGGGGTGTTTTTTGGTTTTTTGGAAACACGGGTTTTGGTGGGGGGGCCAGGGTCGCTTTTTTAAATTTCCCCCAAATACCAGAAAAAGTAAAAACTTCCAGAAAGTCGCCCTATTTTGAATTCAATCCTTTTCAGGATCTATTTTGGGGTGCCCCCTTGCTTTTTTGGGGCCGGGTTTTTAAATTTTTTTTTTAAAAGCATTGGCTATAAAATTGGGGGGGAGAAGCAGTTCCGCAATTGTTTTTTTTTTTGGGCTTAAAATTTTTCATTGTTCCCTGCAGGGGAAAAATGACAGGAAAAATTTTAACTTTTGCAGGTTGGAAACAATTGCAAGGGATTTTAAATTTAATAATAGTTTTTTTTAAAAATTTTAATATTTTTACACAATAAAATGGGCCCTAAAAAAATTGCTTTTTTAAAGTTGCCCCTATTCTGAAAGCTATAATTTTTTTTTCTGTGAATGGAGTTTGAGTTGGGCTTTTTTTTGTGGGATGGGGTTGATTTTTTTGGGTTTTTTACCAAAAAGGGGTGATATGATATTTTTGAAAAATTTTTTATTAAAAATTTCCCTGAGGCTTTTTTAAAAACAAAATACAGAAACCCTGGTGGGTTTTTTTTTTTTTTTTTTTTTTACAGCGGTCACCAATGTGGTAAAAAATGACATTTTTGTTTTATCACGGGTCGATATTTTAAGTGAAAACAAAATTTTTTTTTTTTTTCATTTTTTTACTGCTTTTCCCGCAAAAAAAAACACTTTTTTTTCAAAAGGAAAAAAAACGTTTTTGAAAATCCCCCATAGTCTGGGCCAAAATTTTTTTTATTTTCTGTGTACGGGCTGTGTGGGGCGTGTAGAAACCCTTGTTTTTTGCGGGATGAGTTGCCCGTTTTATTGGAAATCTTTTTTTGGGGGGAAAAAAAATTTTTTGATCTTTTTTTGGAAGGCGGGGTGAAGAAAAAACTCCCTTTCCTAGAATTGTTTTTTATTTTTATTTTTAAACCCAGCGCTCCCCCCTGCGAAAGTGTGAAAAGTTAGCTTTACTGTGTGGGGGGTTACGATTATGGCAAACCCAAATTTTTATTTTTTTATTTTGAACCATTTAAAAAAAAAAAATTTTTTTAAACGTTTTAAAACAATATTCTTGTTTGCTGTCTTCGAGGCAAAATTTTTTTTTTTTTTCCGAAAACAAAACATGAAAGGAAAACTTTTAAAATTTTTAAAAAAAACTTTGGTTTTTATAGGGTTTTTTTGTTTTGCTTTTTTTTTCCCATTTCATTGCGGGGGATAAAAAAAAAAACGAAATTTCCCTTTTTTTTTTTTTAAAAACAGTTTTTCACTGGGGGGTTTTTAATTTAAATGTGAAAATTTTTAAAGGGGGAAGGTCGCTACGCACACAGAAAATCCCTAATAGGGGAACTTTATTTAAATTTTTGTTTCTTTTTTTGGGGAAATTTTGGCGTTTGAAAAGGGGGGAAAAAAGGGGATGTACATGTTTTTAATTTTATTTTTTTATGTTTGGTTTCCCCTTTTTTTTTCACTTTTTTCACTTTTATCCTTTTTTAAATTTTTCCTTTTAAGGGAATTTGAAAACAGTTTTTCATAAATTTTGCGTAAAAAAGCAAATCATCAGGCAAAACCAGTCCCCCCAATTCCTGTGCTGGAAAACGGGTTTGCCAAGACAACTTTTCAGCCCAAAAATGCCCACAATTGTGTGTTTAAAAAATTTTAATATATTAAAAATTTATTATATTATAAAAAAAAAAATTAAATATAAATAAAAATATTTGAAAGGGTGCCATTTAAATTAAAAATTAAAAAAAAAATAGTACTTACCCCCCCCCCTTTCCCTTGCACCAAATTTCTTCTTTTTTTGGGGTCGGGGGTTTAAACGCGTGAGGTCATCACACTGCCTTCTTCAGGGTGCACATTTTTTCAAACCCCTTTTAATTTCCTTTCCTCAGGGTTTGTGTAAAACCCCTGACCCCTCACTTTGAATAAGGTTGCACTGAGGGCATCTTAAAAAGGGCATTTTAACTTCAAAATTTTTTAGTGTCCCTCACTATATATACACGGAAGAAGTGAAGGCCACTTAAAAATGTTGAAGTTCATGTCTTGCTAATGCTGTGTCAGTGCAGTTTCATTTAAAGTGAGCTTGTCGGGTGTTTTAAAAGCTACCCAAAAGCAGAATGTAAAAGGGGGGAAAAAAATTTTGCCCGGAAATTTTAAAGGTTTGTAAAAAAAGAGTAAAACCGGGTTTGGGCTAATTAAAAGGGCAGTGGGAAAAAAAATAAACCTATATACCCCAAAGCTCATCTTCTCTCCTTCTATGATATTCTTCTCTCATATAAGGGAAACAAAACCCCCCTATGGGAAATTTTTTGTTTTTTACGGTCTACAACAGGGCTCTTTAGGACGTGTTAAATCCCCTCCTTTCCCCCCCATTTTTTTTTTCTGTTTGTTACTATACTCCCTCTTCCCATTGTTTGACTACATGTAGGTTATCAAGGTTTTTGTAAGAAAATTGGGGAAAGGCATAACCAAAATGACTTTAGAAGCAAAACTACACATTTGGGTTTGTGTGTTGGGCTGAAAAACCCGGGGGAAAGTAGTTTGGGATTTATGTTGGGGTGCATAGTAGAATGTTACATATTCTATATTAATGAAATTATCTCTTATGTAAGTTTCATTGTATATCAATTTTCTTTTCTTTCTAGATGGTATTGCTGGCCCGGTGTGAAGGACGCTGCAGTCAAACATCCCGCTCAGACCCTCTAGTTTCCTTCAGCACAGTTTTAAAACAGCCCTTTCGCTCAACGTGCCATTGCTGCCGGCCACAGACCTCTAAGCTGAAAGCAATAAGGCTCCGCTGCTCTGGAGGCATCCGGCTTACCGCCACATACCGCTATATTCTTTCCTGTCACTGCGAAGAATGCAATTCTTAGGGACACATTTAATAGACAACTGGATTGGGAATTTTTCAACCTGACGGACAATTAAAATTGTGATTTATTTTTATTAAGTGTTATTTGTGAATTAAAGATAAAGTGCTACAAATAATATGTCATACAGTGTTCAATGAAAATGAACCTTTTTCTTATTGTTAAGGTTTCATTAAAATTCATTACTTTTGTGGTCCAGATTGTATATGTTCCAGTATGAACCATGGGCTCAATATGGTTATTTTATGTACAGAGTATTTCTCTATGTATTTTTTAAACATTTCAATTCCAGGTTTAATATTATTAGGAAGGATGTATAAAGGATAAAAACTGAATGGCAGATTGGGTTAAACAGTTGACATACAAAAATGGACTGTCAAGAAAAATAAATATGATTATTTCAAGAATGGCATTGATGTTATTTACAGTCAACAGAATTCCATCCAAAGTAAGTCTAAAGCTCAGTGAGTTGGATATAGCTTGAAGAATGCTACATCCAATAGGTGGTGCTGAAGAGTTTTAGCTCATTTCCCATGAGCCTTTTTGAATATATTTAGATTTTAGTGGATAAAGTAAAGGTCTATAAGTTTCCACACACATACATGGTGCCTCTCCCTAATGAGGAATTACTCCTAAAGTCTCTTAAATAGCCAGTACATATTCTATTCTGTACTGATGAGAGGGATACACTTTGAAACAGATGTATTCAGATGAATATCTGGTTATCATTTTTTAGACTTCATGTCAGTAATGCCATTAAAGTAAAAATACTACAGACAGTCTTCCCTCCCCCTACAGAAATGGTCACTCAGATGAAACAATAGTCAAGATTTGATTGTACAGAAGTTAAAATAGTTGGGCCTGGCAATTGATCAAATTAATTATATACTGATTTCGCTTACAATTTTGTTTTACTCTAGAATTGTGAAATCTAATTAACTTTCATGCTGTATGCATTACCCATAGGCTATAATGGCATTTGTTTAAGAATAAGTTGTATAATGTACATAAGCTATCAGGACAAGTTTAAAACACACGGCATAAAAAGCTGTTAAAAGCTCATAATGTATATGTCATACATAATGGCTCCTGAATAGTGTAGACAACTAAAATATTTCAAACAAATTACGTACATCAGCTCTGTCAAATGGACAGAATAAATGTAGATTAAAAAAACAAACAGTGAACAGTGCCTTAGACTTTTCTCTTTGCCTAAATACCTCACTATTATTATTGTTATTATTATTATTATTATTTATTCACAGACATAATGTTATAGGATCCCTCTCCTTCTATCCCTCTAGCCATTTAAACAGTACCAGTCAAAAGTTTGGACACACCTTTTCATTTCATAGTTGTTCAGTTTTATTTTTTTTACATTGTAATTCATGTTAAAGACATAAAAATATGAAGAAACCCATATGGAATTAAGCAGATAAAAAAGTGTTCCGCGAGACTATATGTTACATTTTAGGTTCTTCAAAGTAGCCCCCTTCTACTTTGATGACAGCTTTGTGTACTCTTGGCATTCCCTCAGTCAGCTTCATGAGGTTGTCATCTGGAATGGTTTTCTTACAATCCTAGAGAAGTTCCCAGAGGTGATGAACACTTGTTGGCTGCTTTTTCTTCACTCTGCAGTCCAACACATCCTAAACCATCTCAATTAAGTTTGGGTTGAGCGATTGTGGAGGCCATGTCATCTGACACTGACTCTCCTTTATCAAAAAGCCCTTACATGGCCTGGAGGTGTGTTTTGGGTTATTGTCCTGTTAAAAAAAATGATGATCTTAATAAGTACAATACAGATGGGTTGGCATGTCAGTGCAGAATGCTGTGGTAACCATGCTGGTATAGTGTGCCATAAATTTTGATCACCAACAGTGTCACTAGAAAAACTCCCCTGTCACACCTTCTTTTCCATGTTTCTTGATGGTAACCACACACATATAAACCATTCTCTCACCTTTTCTGCATCTCACATGACCCTTAGAATCATATATATCCTTCTTCTTGTTCACAGTAGTGGCCTCTTTGCATCAATCCGGTCACAAAAACAGTGAATGTTGAGACATGTCTGGTACTTTACTTTCGCGAAGCATTTATGTTGGCTCTAATCTGAGGTGCTGTTAACATGTGGTTTCTGAGGCCAATAATTCTAATTATTTTATCCTTTACTTCACTTAAGGATACATTGAAAGATCTTTAAATTTTCCAGACAGAAGTGATGATGAACTGTCATTTCTCTTTACTTAGTTGAGTGGTTCTTGCCATGAAGCACATTAGAACAGTACTTGAATAAGGCTAAATACTGTATGAAACTGTATACCAATCCCACCTCTGCACAACATAAGTGATGGTCTCAAACACATGATGAAGGCAAGAAATTCTATAAATTAACTTTTGACAAAGCATACCTATTGATTGAAAAATATTCCAGATATCTACCATATGAAGCTGCATTCAAAGAATGTCAAGAGTGTGCAGAGCTATATATGGGATATACTAGTATTTTAGAAGTAAAAAATGCATGCAATTACCTGACCTCCATAAGAATGAAGACTGTTTCTCTAAACCCGCCTATGGGTAATACTATATAAGTCAAGCCAACCTATTAAAGAGCCTTTTAATTTTGACTAGGGTTCTAAAGAGAATGTGTCATTATAAAATACCAAAATCAAGTTTTATGGAATTTTGTTTTGTTTTTTAGGAATTTTTGTTGCTTTTTCTTTTACACATCATATAAAAATATTCTAAACTATTGCAGTTTTCTGACTGGCCACGTAGTCAGTAGGCTGACCGTTCCTGTTCTTTAGAGATCATTATTCTAGAGTCAGAGTTGGCACACACTGTTGCTGGTACGTTGGTCCATTCCTCCATGCAGATCTCCTCTAGAGCAGTGATGTTTTAGGGCTGTTGCTGGGCAACAGGGACTTTCAACTCCCTCCAAAGGTTTTCTATGGGGTTGAGATCTGGAGACTAGCTAGGCCACTCCAGGGCCTTGAATTGCTTCTTACGAAGCCACAGACCCAGCCACGTTTCATCTTCAATGTCCTTGCTGATGGAAGGAAGTTTGCACTCAAAATCTCACAATACATGGCCCCATTCATTCTTTCATGTACATGGATCAGTCATCCTGGCCCTTTGCAGAGAAACAGCCCCAAAGCATGATGTTGCCACCCTCATGCTTCACAGTAGGTATAGTGTTCTTTGGATGCAACTCAATATTCTCTCTCCTCCAAACACGACGAGTTGTGTTTCTACCAAACAGTTCTACTTTGGTTTAATCTGACTATATGACATTCTCCCAGTACTCCTCTGGATCATTCAAATGCAGGGTTACAATTTTGTTTCTGTTGTCCTTCAACATCAATTTGGTCTTCAACATAGTGGAGTTTGGAGTGTGACTGTTTGAGGTTATGGACAGGTATCTTTTATACTGATAACAAGTTAAAACAGGTGCCATTACTACAGGTAATGAGAGGAGGACAGAGTAGAAGAAGAAGAAGTTACAGGTCTGTGAGAGCCGGAGATCTTGCTTGTCTGTAGGTGACCAAATACTTATTTTCCACAAAAAAAATTAGCAAATAAAATCTTTCTAAATCAGACAATGTAATTTTTGGGATTTGTTTTCTAATTTTGTCTCTCATAGTTCAGGTCTACCTATGATGTCAATTACGGGCCTCTGTTCTTTTTAAATTGGAGAATTTGCACAATTGGTGGCTGACTAAATACTCCCCCCCCACTTTATGTATGACAATAAACAATTTCAGAATGTGAGAAGAGATGGGCAATAGATAGAAGAAGACAGAAAGTAGGCGAGGAATGTTAGTCTTCTTATTCTGCAACATCTGGAGTGTCCAAGACAGAATAACCTCTGAATAAGCTATCAATCAGCCTGAGGCAGTCCAAGGCAGACATGCTTTACCTACTTGAAACAAGGCAATTATTGGATAGCCATATTAAAACAGTAAATAAGGAGCCAGGTCTCCTAGATTGCCCAAATAATATGGTCCAAAGGGAATAGTCTGTAATGTACCAAATGGTATTAAAGACTTTTCTTGGGTACAGAGCATTTAACTTTATGTTTTAGGGTGTCCAATAGACCCTTTACAAAGGGGTATTAGTAGAACAGGTGCAAACCTATTCCTTTCCTAATGGACACTTTGGACAGTACCTTGTCTTGTGAGCAAACATGTGCAGAAGTAGATCTTCCTTAAGTAGCCATCCAAAACAAGTGTTTGTGTCTATTGGTTAAACTACATGAAGCCACATCAGTCCATATAATCTCTACAATGGCAGCAGAAACCCTGGGATAGATGTTATTAAGCCCTTAACTCTGATAAGCTTATGATCATCTTGGGTTTCTTCCCATTGGGCTTAAAGCCATTCAGGGAGGGAACTCTCTCACAAACCAGAAAAAATCCCTGCAGAACCAAGTCAACCATTTTCAGAGGGGCAAGAGGAAGAAGAGAGACATGGTCTTTCCTGCAGAGCTACTCTTCCTTTTTACAGTCCTCCAAACACTGTCACACATATAAGAGACCTTTCAGGAGGGTACTAATATCATAAATCCCTTCACTACCTTTGCAAGGCTCCTTGTACATGACAATCAATTTTATTGTGTCCATTTTGGATCCCCATATGAAGTGAAACACTGTTCTGGTAATGGTTTTGCAAATGGTGGCAAAATGAGGTCATGCCTGTATGGTGTACAGTAGTACAGGCAGACATTGGTTAGATAGGATAGGTGTCATGTCCCCAATAGTGAGCTGCCTAAGGCTGCACAGTCCTATTTTTGACTCACCTTACTTAGCATGCCTGCCAGGACTTTAGGGTTGAATCTTACTTCCCAAACCAGACTTACTGTCCAAACCAATCAGAATTGTCATGTTCGATTTGATGGTAAATGGGAAGGTGGCGGAGGCATGCAGGTACCACTCCCCAAACAGTATGGTTCTGACTTAGTAGACCTTTGCTCCTGAAGCTTGGCCAAAGTCATCACAGGTCTTGATGTGTGCAGTCACTGAATGCTAAACAGAGTGGGAGACACATTCTCCATGTAGAGAGAGCACTTGACCTTGTAACAGTCAGTTCCTTGCACAGAGATTGCTATGATCTTTCCATTTAGGATTTAGGGATAGATACAGGACAAGGCTGTAACAATATTGTCACGAGTGATGCCACAGCCCCCACGGCGTGCATGCTCATGTCCCCCTGCTGAGCGCACTACTCACCTCTCCACGTTCTTGCATTGCTGAGGTAATCTGCTCTTCCCTGGCGTGCACATCCCTGCTGTAACAAATTCCCTGTATCCTATACACATATATATATATATATATATATATATATATATATAATATATATATATATTTATTTATTTATATAAATATCATAAATAAATATGTATCTATACAAACATATACTGTATATATACAATCCACCCTCTTACTGGGTTAGATTCGAAAGGTTAGGTGCAATAAATGATGACACAAAAGTAAGTGTATAAAAAGAGTATATTGTATAACATGTGATATTGATTTATGGTTATTATTAAATGATATGGAGATATACAGGAACAAAAAGAAAGAAAACAAATGTTACATAAACACTACACAACCAATTACCAATGACAGTTACAAATCATACAAATCATATAACCAAAACACAATGTTATATTACCATACTAGACCTTCACCCACTAAGTTCATGTGCCATTATCTCCATGTGCCCAAGTCTGCTGGCTTCTTCCGAAGAGTCCTCCTCAAGAGAGTGCCTCCTACCAGTCATGCAACCCTGGATATTTATGTCATTTTTTCCCTCAGATCTCAATTTTCCTACCATTAAGGGGAAACTATCTCTCTCCTTTGATCAGTTTTGGGGCAATAAACACTTCTATGTTTATTGTGTGTTTATCCTGTTTTTAGGCCTTTTCCTCCTGTGGGCAAATTATACAGTAGACACCTGCAACTAGGTATAGTCACTGTTCATCAGTAAACCCCCCTGATTACATCCTGATTACCTGGGAAAACTTGTTCAAAAGGCAGTAAGCCTTCTGTGTACATACTACATCAGCCAGTTTTTACAATGGTATGGCATCCTGGCAGAGGTAGATACCTTTTGTTATATGATAAATTAGCACCTGAAAAGAGATCTGCATTCTTCCAAGATCTTCTCCCATGAGAAACCAATATACAGTATATTCCCACAAGTGAAATACTTCCTATATATCATATCAAAGTATACCATATCATATGTCTTTCAATATGTAAAAATCTGTATTTCTTACACTGCTTCCTATGACTCATGGATGTCGGCTCTGAAATTTAAAGAGCCAATACACCGGAGACACTGACCCTATATCTTGTGACCACTCCCTCACTCCCTTCTTCTGAAGGGACGATGCAAGTGGATAGAGACCACCTGTCTGGACAAGAATGTTCCTAGCGATGCCAGCAGAATTTCTGCCTCTACTGTGGCAGTTCCGAGCATTTCCACATGGGTTTAACCGATGCATCTGTTAAACTCCCACACCTAAGCTACATTGGAGAGGCATCCCTAGGTGTGAAAACTACCTCTCCAGGTCTAACCATGCTGTTCAATCAGTTTCCTTGGTACTTGTTTCAGCGAAGCTTTCTTGATTTGTTCAGCTGGAAATATCTTGACAGTTCTTTGATTTCCATGTATTGTTTCCCTGTGGACCATCCTGACAAACCCTTGTTTATCTTGTCCATTAATGGTGAATACCTGGGAGATTCCATTCATTCTTCTGCGACTTGCTTGTCTACAGCACCTTGCTGCTGTACTCATTTGGCAAAACTGGTGTAGTCCCACGCGGGGGACAAGTCTGGCCTTCCTGCGATCGTATGGCGTCGCATCTGGTGCATGCCACTTTGCCACTGACGCATTCCACTCCCATTGCCGGTCTACCATCTCCATACCAGGAATTTGCTGACATCTAACCTAACTCTAACCCTAACCCATAAAGGGGTATTCTCATTTCACTGATTAGCTTTAAAGATGTAGGAAAAGCTAAGTAAAGACTATTACCGAATATATTACTGTTCTGATTTTACTTTCCTTCAGAGCTAGGCTGTGAGAAGCAAGCAGAGACTCTTTTGTCTCATTGGACCACGATTGTCCCATTGACCTCCTGCCTGGCACGACTCCTCCATGGGGTAGAATCTATCCTCTTTCCATACCAGAGACTCAGACCATGTTGGGCTATGGTAAAGAGAACCTTCTGAAAAGTTTAATCTGCAAGTCCTCCTTTCCAGCTGGTACCTAGTTCTTCTTTGTGGAAAAGAAAGATGTTCTCTATGTTCCTGCATTGACTAACGAGAGCTCAACAAGATGACCATCAAAAACCAGTATTGGTTGCCTTTGATCTCTGAGCTTTTTGACCATCTTCATGGAGCCAAGATCCTTACAAAATTTGACTTGTGGTGAGCCTACAATTTAATTTGCATACGAGCAGGCTATGAATGGAAGACTGCCTTCAATACGCGTGACAGACACTTTGAGTATAAGGTGATGTCATTCGGCCTATGCAATGCTCCTGCTGTCTTCCAAGACTTCGCCAATGATATCTTCAGAGACCTCTTGCACGCCTGTGACATTTTAGAGCTAGATGATATTTTGATCTCCTCATCTAATCTTGAAACCCATCGTGTCCATGTTTGTCAGGTTCTAAGATTCTTATGAAGCAATCATCTCTATGCCAAACTTGAAAAGTGCATCTTCAACAACCAGCCTACCCGTCTTCGGGCACATTGTCTCTGACAAGAGTCTTCAGATGGATCCTGCCAAATTGACCGCTGTCCTACAATGACCACGACCAGTCGGACTTCGGGCCATATAACCCAAATAACCATACAAAGCTTTCATTTGACTGAAAGGAACCTCACCCTAACTCCAATCTTAACCCATAAAGGGGTATTCTCATTTCATTGATTACCTTTAAACATGTAGGCAAAGCTAAATAAAGACTATCACCAAATATATAACTGTTCTGATTTTACTTTCCTTCAGAGATAGAGTAGTTCGTATATCCTGCTTGTGTACACAAGCTTCCCTAGATTACTGACTATCTCTCTGCTCTAGATCCCTGGTTATGACTGTGACATCACTCACTGCTGTTTACTTTTCACAGCACAGGAGCTTATTTATGTTTCTTACTGATAAACTTTAACCTTTTAGAAGCTCTGTAGCCTTCCACCCTGCTGCTTAGACCCATACATCAACAATGTCACTGTAACAGGCTCAGCTAGGAATAGCAGAGCTGATATACAAACCACTGCTGTAGAACCACCCACAATCCAACCAGGAAATCGGAGCCTGAAGCTTTCTGTGAAGAGCAGATTCTGTGAAACAGCATGGTGAGAACACCCTTTTAAGTTGGAGTTAGGGTTTTTAATCATGCTACATATTAACTTATGATTCTGTGGCACTTCCAGTATGACATCCCTTCCCATCTGACAATAATATCGATCCAATGTCACTTCTGGTTAACATAACATAAGGGTTACGGTTGAACAAACCCTAACTTCACACTAACCTTCACTCTAACCTTAACTCCAACCCTGACGCTAATCCTAACCCTAACTCCAAGACAAACCTTGTCTCTAACCCTAAATACAACCCTAACCTTAACCCTTATCTCAATCCTAGTGCAAGGCATAGGATTGAGTTACAATTGGGGTAAGGGTTGGAATAAGAGTTATGGGTCGAATTAAAATTAGCATTAGTGTTGGTGTTATGATGAGGGTAGGGGTTAGATTTGGTATTAGGGTTATGGTTGTAGTTAGTCAGTGTTGTAGTTTGAGTTAGGCTTGGTGTTAGGGTAAGGATTGGCGTTATGATTAGGGTTAGAGCAATGTTGAAGTTAGTGTTAGAATTAGGGTTCCAGTTAGGGTTGGAGTTAATGTAAGGTTAGCAGTTAGTGTTTAGATTTGGGGTGGAGTGTGGGTTAGGCTTTGAGTTAGGGTTGGTTTAGAGTCAGGATTGGAGTTATAATTAGGATAAGGGTTGGAGTTAGAGTTAAGGATATTGTTTGGCTTATGGTTGAAGTTAAGGTTAGTATTAAGGTGAGAATAAGGGTTGTATTCAGGGTAAGGGTTCGAGTGGTGGTTCGGGGTTGGATTATAGTTAGGGCTAGGCTTGGATTTGGATTAAGGGTTAGGGGTAGGGTTAGAGTTGGGGTAGGAGTTAGGGATAGAGTGAGGGTTAAGGCTAGGGTTGCAGTTAGTATTGGAATTAGGGTTAGGGTTGGTGTTCATGTTCATGTTAGGACAAGAGTAATGTTTAAGTTAGTGTTAGGGTTTAAATTAGAGTAACAATTAGGTTTGAGCTAAGATTAGAGTTGAAGTTAGAGAGCTATGATTGGAGTTAGGGTTGCGGTCAGAGTTTGGGTTAAAGTGAGAATTAGGATTAAGGCTAAAGTTGGAGTTAGGGTTAGGATAAGAGTTAGGGTTAGGATTTTTTTAGTTCATGGTTAGGGTTGAAGATAGTGTTAGGGTTGATGTTATAGCATAGGTGAGGGTTGGAGTAAGTGTTAAGGCTAGGGTTCAGGTTAGGGCTAGTGTTTGAACTAGGGTAGATTTGTAGTGAGGGTTATGGTTGGAGTTTTGGTTAGGATTAGTTAGGGTAAGGGTTGGTGTTAGGGTTAGAGTTAGGGTTAGGATTGGAGTTAAGGTTAGGTTTACGTTTGGAGTTAGGGTACAAGTAGTATTGGGTTTAGTCTTAAAGGGGTTGTCCCGCTACAGCATTTGGCAAACTTTTCTGCTGGTTGTCAAGCAGAGATTGTGAAATGGAGCGGCGTGTTTCTCCTCCCTGCAGGGAATATCTTCACTCTCTGCAAACATGCCCCACACTGTGTGCATGTGATGATTCATTCTGTGTGAGCTGGGGTAAGGGAGAGGTTCTCAGCTGTCCTAGACTAAGGATATGTACTGGGTGATTTCTCTCTCTCACACACATTGTGATATATCTTTCAGATTATTACACCTCTGATCTCTACAGAACTGCAGAACATTGCTCCTCTACCTCTTGACACACATAGTCATATATCATACGGACCTCTCTACAGATCTGCAGAACATCGCTCTTCTACCTCCTGACAGATACAAAGTGATTTATCCTACTGATTATCACACCACTGAACTTTCTACAGATTTATAAGTGTTTTATATGGTAGTGCACAGTTAATTGTCTGTGCTACAAAACTATATGCTTTATCTGTTTGTAAGTGTTTTACATGTGATCTTCACATTCCGTCACTCACAGTACAGTTTTGTTCTACATGGAATTGGGCAGTACAGTTGTATTTTATATGGGACTGCACAGTTATCTCACAAAATAGTTGTTGCTCTCTATATAGGACTGCGCAGTCCAGTTGTGTTTTACATAGGACTGCACAATCCAGTTGTATTTTACATGGGTCTGCACAGCTCTCGCACAAAACAGTTGTCGCTTTCTATGTGGGACTGTGCATATCCAGTTGTGTTTTACATCTCTCTCTCATTACATACTCTCTCTCCCCCAAACTCACCATCTACATACAATGCGCGCTTCTGACGCCGACCTAGGCTTGGCTGTTCCTCTTACGACGCGGCCGACAGCCAATAACACATTAGATGGGAAGAACCTGACCTGGGCTCCAACACGGCTGCTATGCACACACAATGCTCACCCGTTCTCATAAACCATAAGGCTTTGCTTATGGTATCCTAGGAAAGGCATTCTTCAATTTTTACTCCCTTTCATTTTAACTATGATCTTTGTAGTGAGACAACCCCTTTTAGGCTAAGATTAGAGTAAGAGTTAGGTCTAGTGTGAGGGTTAGAGCTAGGGTTGTAGTTAGGGTTGGAATTTGGGTTACTTTTGGAGTTAGGTTTCAGGTTGGAGTTAGGTTTAGAAATATCATTGGAATTAATGTAAGGGTTAATGTTAGTCTTTGGGTTGGGTTGTGTTTTTTTTAGGATTAGTATTGGTGTTATGGTTAATGTTAGTGCTTGGGTTGGAGTTATGCTTAGGGTTGGGGTTACCACTTCTTCTATAGTGGTCTCTCTCTTGGCCACACAGCAATAACTAACCTGAACATCATACATATTTTACTAATGGATCCAAGGAAAGCATGAGAATATACTCCCTAATGATTCTAACTATTTCTGAGTATTCTGCAAAATATGTTGTCATGAAAGTAAGTGGATGTTTCTGATTAGACTTAACAGTCTTATTCGGAGAAGAGATTTTTTTGTTGCTGCTCCTTGCCTAAAGTCTCATTGGCCTTTTCAAGGGTCCACTAAGGATACTGCTGATACTTCAGTCTATAACAGATATTTTTTTGCTTCAGTCAGAAAGTTCTCACTTCATACAATTACAGCATGCTCAAAAGATCTCTCTTAAGGGAATATATTTTTCAATACATGCTTGTGAGTGATAAGATTTTGTGTGCAGGGTTCTATTCTCAGCAATACTTTTCTGATGTGTACACATTTTGTGTCATTCTTCCTGTCATTTTTTAAAAGACAAATCAAAAAACTTTAATGGCAATCATATTTAGTAGTAAATATTAAACCTAAATGATTATTATTGAAGTAGTTTTAGGTCTGATATGAATGCCACATCAAAACCCCACATTAATGGGAGGTAATCCGTGTTATGAAATCAATAAAAAATAAATAAATAAATAAATGCTCCCCCAACCATATAGATGTTAGCCAGAAATAGTATTATATGATAGTATTATAAGATTTTGGTTTCAATGGCTACACTTTGAAGAAAAAAACCCAATTAAAAAATAACTTTTACTTGATATGCCTTAAAAGAAGGCCCTCCAAAATGGAGGACCCACAGCAACAAACACCAAAATTTGTTCTCCTAGAGAGGAAGAAATGCTGGTTCCTCTAAATCTAAATATCCAATATAGTGGTACTGACCCAAAGGGTGAAAATTGCCCCCCTCGGCAGAGTAGTCGCCCCAACAGGAGCGGCCCCACCTATTGAGAGCGCACCCATGCATGGCAGTATCGTCCACACTGAGGCATCAGACACATCATCGGGTCTTGAACAAATCACACGGGTTTTTGAATTAATGATACAACGGAACGTTGTTTTTGTTTTTGTTTGTGGGTCTTGAACAAATCACACAGGTTTCTGAATCAATGATACAACAGAACGTTGTTTTTGTTTTTTTCTTGTTTTGTACATGTGACTAAAAAGAATGATTTTATGTGGATAGAATTGTTTCTCCTAGACTGTCTATAGCACATATGGGAGTCCTGCTGGTATCCTTTTAGGAACTGTTTTTAAGGAGTGTTCTGTACCCTAGGGTTGCGCTCTCAATAGGTGGGGGCAGCTCCTGTTGGGGCGTACTATATACTCCGCCGAGGGGGGCAATTGTAGTGATATCATTTTTGAGGTCAGTACCACTATATTGGATATTTAGGATTTAGAGGAACCAGCATTTCTTCCTCTCTAGGAGAAACAAATTTTGGTGTTTGTTGCTGTGGGTCCTCCTTTTTGGAGGCATTCTTTTAAGGCATATCAGATGTAAAAGTTTATATTTTTAATTGTGGTTTTTTTATTCTTCACTGTGAATTTTTGCTACAAATTTAACCCAAATAGGCAAAATTAGATTTATGTCTGTGAGTTTTTTCAATGGCTACACCAATAATTCATAAATACATTTCCCCATCAAAGGTAAAGATATTGAGTACTAGTAATCAAAACTCCTTTAAAGTAGTTAAACCAAACCCTGACCCTAACCCCCTATGTTATTTTAATGAGAATTGACATTGGACCAGAAGTGCTGTTGGACCTAAATTGCCAAGAAACCATAAGGTAACATTTAGGCTAGGTCTACACTGCATCGGACAAAAAATGGCCCGAAAGTGGCCATTTTTTTTCCGATGCAGGTCACGGTGTTTGCGCATAAAACCTGCGGTCGTTTCTTAGTGTTCGTTAGTAGCCATACTTTTGTTTTGGTTGGGAGAGGCTGTAAAATACTAATGCATTAAGGCGGTGAAGACGCTCTCCATGGTGGCCGTACATCTCTACCCGTCCGCGGCGCCAGTTGAGGCCGGGACTAGGCTGTGGGTGGGGACCGTGGCAGGAGTGTAATGCACTTGGGAGCAAACACAAACAACATGCGCGATAGATTTTTTGTCCCGACGCCATATATCTATCCAAATGATGGACCGCGATCACGGCGACTGAGCGGGGGCCTTTCACCTCGATGGGGGGCAATGTAATAATTGAGCACCGGCTGTCTCCTATGCTGGCTCAGGCTCGCACACTAAGGTTTGCATGACAGGTATTTGGGGCTGTGGGCTTTTAGCGAGACCATACGTATAGACAGTGCAATACCCCTAAATTCGTCCTAAATATATCCACCGATACATGGAGCTCAAAATGTCTACCAGACGAAAGATTGTTACTAAAAAAAACACTCTACAAAACCAGACAAAACTATTAACTACGTTAAGGCTCAAATATCCTGCCTGTCCTGACCGAATGTGACCCCATACATGTGACTATCAGCTGTTACACAAGGCCTGATTTCATTTACCACCGCATACAGTGCCTATAGTGGTAGTATGTTGTTGTAGACGCACTGACAGCAAATATAAGTGATTTCACTGCAGTTACATTTAGTAACTCAACGGGATAGTCTCTTCTGATCAGCGTCATCTTACTTTTCCCTTTTTCTTCTCCATCCAGTTCCAACCAACCTTAATGCCCCAATTGCTCCCGGCCTAGACTCGTCCCTGAGGATTGGACACAAATATCTTAGATTCCCACATTTCCAGTAAACTCCTTAACTTATTGGTATAGTGAAGTCCCTTAGTCCGACAGGTATATAGATTATGCCCCTCTCAGTCAGGCAGTTTATAGATATTGTCCATTAAGAACAGTAGGTTTTTATATATAGGGGCACTTAGGCATGTATATTAGCTGTGGGCTACAGGCAAATTTAGATAGGGGTTCAGGCAGGGTATGGAGGGTCAACTGGCAGGCGTATGGGGCCACAGGCAGGCGTATAGGGGCCACAGGCAGCCGTATGGGGGCTCAGGCAGGCGTATGGGGACACTGACAGAGCGTATGGGGCTCAGGCAGGCTTATGGGGCACCGTCAGGCTAATAGGGGCCAGGAAGCATTATAGGGGGCCGCAGCAGGTAGTATAGGGGCCACTAGGCAGGAGTATAGGGGGGATCCCACATGCAGGGTATGGGGAGCCAAGACAGAATATAGGGCCACAGGCAGGCGTATGGGGGCACAGGCAGAATATAGGGGCACAGGCAGGCAGCATAGGTGGTACGCAGGCAGGCATTATGGGGTCCGTGGCAGGCATTATGGGAGGCTGCAGGGCAGGCATTTAGGGGGGCCGAAAGCAGGTCATTATGGGGGCTGCAGGCGGGATATAGGGGGCCAAGCAGGCGTATGGGGGCCAAGCAGAATATAGGGGCCACACGGCACGGCGTATGGTGGCCACACGGCAGAATATAGGGGGCCACAGGCAGAGCATCATAGGTGGCCGCAGAGAGGTCATTATGGGGGCCGCAGGCATGGCATTATAGGGGGCCGCTAGGCGGGATTTATAGTGGGGCCACAGGCAGGCGTATGGGCGGCCACAGGCAGAATATAGGGGGTCTCCATACAGGCTCAGGCATTATTAGGGCCTCAGGCAGGATATAAGGGGGCCACCGGCAGGCAGATGGGGCCACAGGCAGTATATAGGGGCCACAGCAGGCATATGGGGACCAGGCAGAATATAGGGGGCCACAGGCAGTATATAGGGCACAGGCGGGATATAGGGGCCATCAGGAAGGCATATGGGGGCCATCAGGCAGGTATGTATAGGGGGCCACAGGCAGGCGGTATGGGGGCCACAGGGCAGTATTATAGGGGCCACTGGCAGGTGATATGGGGGCCACAGGCAGTATATAGGGGGGCCAACAGGGCAGGCGTATGGGGCCACAGGCAGTATATAAGGAGGCCACAGGCAGGCACTTAGAAACAACAACATGACATACTTTACCTGCTGCCCGGGCCCGCGAGCTCCTCTTCGGCCCCGCCTCTCAGCGACCGGACGATACATCCGGCAGCTCTCCAGGGCGCACCGCCATGTGACGCGCTGTGCGGGCCCCGTGGAGATGGCAGCGTTTGCGATAACTTCATGTCATGTGCGGACGCTGCGGGCTGAGCCGCACGGTTGGCCGCGGCGGGTTCCTCTGCGCTATGAGGACCCGGCGGCCCCGCTGTGTTGGCCCTGCGGCTCACAGGTGATCCAGCTATCCTCCGGGGACGGCGCCGGACACTGTCTGCGGATGGCAGGGAGCGCTTGCTACTGCTCTAGCAGAAGCGGTCACAGGAACTGCCGGCGCTTCAGGGTCCCATGGCAGCGGCCTGGATCCGGCGGAGGGTGGGGCCTGACGGCGCCCAGATAGGATAGGCTGAAGTAGTCGCCCTAGGCGGTCGCTAACCTTGGGCCTCTACCGTCGTTTCCGGCACCTGGCGCCTGAAGATGAACAGGAAAAAGAGACGAAGCTGTGGAGACTGCAGCTCGTCTTTTCTATTGCCATCTATGGGGCCACATGAACGATCGTATCTTTGCCGCTTTTAAAAAACTAAAAGCATCGAAAATAAGTTCGTAATTAGAGATGGCCGAATTTCTCAAAAATTCGGTTCGGTCACTTCGCCGTATTTCCGACAAAATTCGTTTCGAGTTCAGGAATTCTTCTCGGCACGAATCACGTTAAAAAAACAGCTATATACAGGCTGCCAGAGCCTGCAGGGTGCTGTAGAAGTTGTGCCATGCTAGATAAATATGCAGAGGGAGCTAGGTTTGGTCTTCATTACATGTTGTGTTTTTTAGTTATGACACGCACATGACTGCCGCCGCTCTTAGATGCCTTCACTATAAATTTCCTGGGCACTTAAGAGGCAAAATGACCAAAAAACTAGAAGCGGAATGTAGCCTGATTAAAGTCATGCTAGCGAAAGCTGGAAAAAAATAAGCAGGAGAGCTCAGGTCGGTGGGGGGGTGGGAAACTTTAGTGACAAGTGTGGAGGTGACGATGGCAGACCAGCAGCATGAGGTCAGGCAGTGGACAATGACATTTTGGAGCGGACAAATCAGTATTAGGCCACAGAGTGGCACAATCACCAGTGTGGACGGTCACGGGCAGCAGCAGGCATGAGGTCAGGCAGTTGAGCCACATATGACATTCATGGAGTGCGGCAAAACTGTATTAGGACCACGAAGTGCACAATCACACAGTGGGAGGTGTCACGGCGGCAGCAGTATGAGGTCAGACAGTGGCACAATTGGCATTCGGGAGGTGGCAAAACAGTATTAGGCCACAGAGTGGTCACAATCAAATGTGTGGAGGTCAACGGCTGCAGCGTATGAGGTCAGGCAGTGGCACAATGACATTATGAGAGGCGGCAAAAAAACAGTATTAGTCCACAGAGTGGACCAATGATACAGTGTGGAGGTCCAGGCGGCAGCAGTATGAGGTCAGACAGTGGCACCAATGGACATTATGGAGGCGGAAAAAACAGTTATTAGGGCACAGAGTGGCACAATCTCACAGTGTGGTGGTCACGGCGGCTCAGCAGTTATGAGGTCAGACAGTGGCACAATAGACATTCTGGAGGTGGCAAAACAGTATTAGGCCACAGAGTGGGCACAATCACACAGTGTGGAGGTCACGGCGGAGCAGTATGTGGTCAGGGCAGTGGCTACAATGACATTATGGAGGCGGAAAAACGTATTAAGCACAGAGGCTCAATCACACAGTGTGGAAGGTCAGGCGGCTAGCAGTATGAGGTCGGCAGTGGCGCAATGACATTATGGAAGGCGGCAAATACAGTATTAGGCCAAGAAGTGGCACAATGATACCGTGTGGAGGTACGCAGCAGCAGTATTGAGGTCAGACAGTGGCACAACTGACATTATGGGAGGTGGGGAAAAAACAGTATTAGGGCACAGGAGTGGCACAATCACACAGTGAGGTCAACAGCGGAACTGCAGTATGAGGTCTAGGGCAGTGGCACAATGACAAATTCTGGAGTGGCAAAAAAGGAGTAGGCCAAAGAGTGGTACAATGACACAGTGTGGAGGTCGGCAGGAGCAACAGCAGCAGCATAAGGTCAGGACAGTGGCACAATGAAACATTGTGGAGGGGCACGCAGCAGCCACGGCAGCAGCATGAGGGCGGGTGGTCAGACAGTGGACATGGACCAAATTCTGGAGGTGGCATAAAACAGGGAGTAGGCCACAATGTGGAGGGCTCGGCAGCAGCACGGCAGCAGCATGAGCGTCAGACAGTGGCAACAATGAAACAGTGTGGCGGGCACGCCAGGAGTCACAGCAGCAGCATGAGGTCAGAGAGGTGGCACCATGACATTCTGCAGGTGGCAAAATAGTATTAGGCCACAGAGCGCACAATGATGAGGCGGAGGGTCACCGGCGGCCAAGCAGCATCGAGGTCAGGCAGTCGGCACTATACAGAGAGTGGAGGTGATGACAAGTGGTGCAACAGCATGAGGTCAGAGAGTGGCACAATGGACATTTCTGGAGGTGGCAATAACAGTACCTAGGCCGCAGAGTGGTACATGAAACTCTCAGTGTGGATAGTCACGGGCATAAGGCAACAGCAGCAGCAGCATGAGCACATAGAGTGGCACAATGACAGAGTGTTTGAGGTGGGTGGCAATACCAGTCCCTGGTAAAGACTGGGGGCGGTAGGGATAGATGGAGAAACTATCGCAGATGTGTGGCATCAGGCGGGTGGCGGGCATCGAATAGTGGTGAGGCAGGTAGTTATGAACCCAGACTGATGCCTAAGGCATTGGTGTGTGGATAATCCTGGCGATCCCGCTGATTCATCTTGACATAAGGTTACAGTCGTTCAAACATTTCCCGTGGACAAGGGGTTCTCCTTGGGTAACGATGGCCCCGCCGCCCATGAAACTACGCGCTTCTGATGCCTCACTACTGGCGTGCAGACAGCTTATCACTGCAAACTCGGGCAAGTTGCGGCCACACATCTAAGTTTGGCTGCCCCAGTAGTCCAGCGATCTTCTAACTGGGTGGCAGAGTGACTGTCCATGTAGGCCACAACCTGTGGTTTCAGGGAATGACTCCAGGTCCTGCTGCTGCTGTGCTGGAGAACTGCCATCCATACCTAGGCGGGTGAAGGAAGCTGTGCTCATTAGTGACTCCAGATTCAGGTTACTGCTGAGGGAGTGGTTAGGCTATACCCCCCACCTTCCCCCAGCAGCCGCGGCTGAGAGTTAGTGAGCGCTGAGGAACCCCCCGGTGACCGGTCAGAGGTGGACGATTGCCGCACATAGCAGCGGCCAGAAGTCTGATTACGGAGGATTTCACCCTATAGTATTACGTGCGAGTTTGTATTTCCCTCTCAATAGCGAAAAAGGGCTCCCATTTTGGACCATGGATAGCGAGGGTCAATAGGGTGGGACGAGCCAGAATGTCATCCCTCTGCCGGATGTGGGACTATTCGGCTGTCACTATCCAGCAAATAAGCATGCTGCGGGACATAACTGCACAAGTGACACTCCCGAGGGGCTCCAGGGCCTCCATTTCACTTGTATACTGCACGGTGATGGGAGTCATACTGCCTCGTCTTCCTCATATTCCATCACTCTCCCAGCTGCTCCTGCTCCTCCTCTCTTGTCACCAGGTAGTAAAATCCCAATCATTTCACCAGGACAATGCTCGATCGCTCAATGTCCTCCTCTCCTCCTCCTCTCCATTTCCAGTCCCCATCGGACTCATGTGGACTTCGAGATGTAGTCGCAACATCTCCAGTCCCCTGACCCAGACAGATTTTTCCAGCCATCTGTTCCAGGACATGAAGCAGTGGAGACGTTATTCATCCCGTAGTCCTGTGAGACTGACAAATATACGTGGTCCTCCGTTGAATGGCATCAATCAAAACGTCAGGTAGTCAACGACATGAGCTGCCACTGGTGACATCAAATAGTTACACAAGGGGAGTACTTCTGTTATGCCTGGATCATCAAAAAATGTCGTTAATGGCTTTCTCTGTTCATACAGTCGGTCCAACATGTGCATGGCTGGAATTCAGCGGGTGGAAACATCGCATATAGAGCGTTGGTTGGGGGAGGCCTGTTTCTTGCCGCTGACAACTCGAGGGGGTGTTCCTGGCTTTGTACGAAATGGATAAAGTGCATGTCCAGTTCTCCTTGGCCATTTTCAGAATGTTCTGATGATCGGTGGAAGACTTCTAGGAACCTTTTTACAACCAGAATTGTGATACGTGCGCCATGCATGGGCGCATGTCCATATCTCCGCGTGCAGACAGCGGGACACACATGTTCCTCCCATATGTCCAGTCACCTTGGTTCGATTTGCAGTTGAGCGCGGAGAAAGCCCACACATCGTTTTTGTTTTTCCTTTGCTGCATGAGCGGAGACAGTTTCCTCCCCCTGTGTGACATTCCGTTACGCCGAGGCAAGCTAGGGGTAGTAGATAGAGCGTGGACAACGCTGTGCCCTACACTATGTGGGTATGGATGGAGCAGTACTTGTGGAGGCTGAGATGAGTGGTGGTGGTGGTGGAGGAAGGAAAGAAGGCGGGACATTGGCGAGGAGCAGCTGTTTGACAACAGTGGAGGAGAATGCGGCGTCTCCTGTCCAAGTTGTTGGTGTGCCTGGGCAGAAGCCACATTTCACCTAGGGGCCGTAAAGGACATGTACTGGCCCTGACCGTAGTTACAGCTCAGACGTCCGCGCTGCCGGTGTTACCTTGGAACAACCGATAAGCTCAAGGACTTGACTCTTTATGTTCTACATATTTATGAAGTGCTGGTAACTGCCTTTTGGAAAAGGAAATTACCGGCTTGGAACTCTCCCAGTCTCGGTCTCGCAAAGGCCATTAGTTCTCTGATGTGCAGAGTCCACCATTTGGAAAGGGAGGGACTGCGTACAACAACTTGGACTGGAGCACGGATCAGCTGCTGAACCTTAGGGATGGTTGGACGCTACTGTTGTCTCTTTTACATCGCCTCTCTGAAACGTACTGCTGGCGCCCTATAGTAGACGAGGAGCAGGAGCATCTGGACGGAGAGGATTCAAAGAGAAAAAAGCTGCCTCTGCAGAGGTGGTGGAGCCTTGACCTGTGCTGTAATGGCATGCGTGCCACAGGCCAGCTGCTTGTGCTGCTGCAGCGGCAGATTGGACACACCACTTCTGAGGCCACGTTTCTCCCGGCAACCGGATGGGTGACGCAGTGCATGTGTTTGACGCAAGGGCCGTTGTTGCCAACGTAGAGCTCCTGGCACGCTTCACTTTCTGCCCACAGATTCTACATATACCCATATTCGGCTCCTCCGGTGTCTTAGCAAGAACTGCCACACACGCGGTAGCTGATTTTACCGCCCAACGCTCCGCATGAGTGACTACTTGCCCCGCATACTGCTCGCTGAGCCCTTGTTGCCGCTACTGTCTTGGACCTGCGAAGGGGTTTCTACCCCGTGGCCGACTTGGTCCCGACCTCACTCACTCTGCTGCTACCCTGCTGGACTCACTAGGCCACACAACCACTTGCTGCTGCGCGCTGCCTGACGCGCAGCTGGACGCCCTCTTCTCCTGACGATGATGAAGCCCTTGCTTCACCGGCTCCCAAGTGCCGGTCGGCTAAATCATCATCTATTTGTGTTTCATCGTCACTACTGTCCTCTCACCGTGTCTTGGTTAAGCCGAGGCTTGTACCTCTCACCAATGACCTCCATGCCACTATCCACATCTATACCTTTGCCGCCTACTGCAAGAAGCTGGGGATATTGGCCCCATTCCTTCGCTGCCCAAGTAGATGCTGACTGCCATCCTCAAATTGTAGATATCCTCTGCTATATAGTGGCGCTGAGCCCAGGGACACAAGTAGGATCCCTGCTGAGGGGAACTGGTGCGCGCGCCTACAGAGGCGGGGCTGAGGACAGGTGAGGGGCCGCTGACCCGCTCCCGGGCCATGCTACTAAGTGTTGTGATCTGAGGTTCCCACCGACTCTTAGGCTGGGGTGTCAGATGTTCATCTGGGGTGGAAGAGGGATGACCTAGTCAACCAATCAAGAACCCTTGGGTTGCTGAGACAACACACGGCCGCTAGATGACAGCGGCAGTTGTGGCCTCACCGAGTGCCCCGCTGCACGTCCCCTTGCTGTGCTGCGGAACTAGGGGCCCGTTTCAGAATGTTTGTGCCATGCCACTGCAAGTTGCCGAGGCCTGCACACCTCATCTGTCTGACATACTGTTTGTTCTAAAATTTTACAGACACTGTTTGATGAAGCTATCTGTATATGATAAATATACACCATGTTTTTGACTCCAAATAACCAGTACAAACTTGGGTAAACCTTTGTGTGTGATATAAATTGCTGCTCACACAAATGGCCCGGAATTTACTTGTATGTTGTCGTTTACAATCACTGTGTGTTTACTAAATAGATAAAAGCACAACAGGCTTAATAACCTTCGCTTGTGAATATGCCTACAAGAAAAAATGTATATATTTCGGTGTTGAAAAAGGACGGTTTATTATTTGTCAGCACAGCAGCAAACAACGCTTAATTAAACCCCTGGATGTAAATTGAGCAATTGAGAATTGAGCCACCACTAAACTGATGTAAGCTTTGTAGGCGTGTTACATATGGTGTATTTTTACGCCCACACAACAAGAGAGTATAAAATTGTAATAGAACTTTGCTTGTGAATTGGCTACCCAAAAAAAAATATTATATTTAGGCGGTTGATAACAGACGGTTTATTTTTGTCAGCACACCAGCAAAAAAACAACGTTAATTAAAAAACCCCCCCCCCCCCCTTTGGGGGATTGGGGGGTCAAATTGCGCACAAAGAATTGAGCGACACAAAAAATAGTAGATGTTGTTGCGTGTTACAAATTGCGTGTTTTCTACTCCCACACAACAAGAGATAACAGTTGTAATTAACTTTGCTTGTGAAATTAGGCTAAGGGAAAAATTTATATATATTTGGCGTTGAAAAAGTCGGTTTATTTTGTCAGCACCACCATGCAAAACATAACGCCTTAATTAACCCCTGGATCGTAATTGCGCAAAGAATTGAGCCGGCACCAAACTAGTAGCTTTGTAGCGTGTTTCAATTGCGTGTTTTTACCCACACAACCAAGAGATACAGTTGTAATTAACCCTTTGCTTGTGAATTAGTCTAAGGAAAAATTTTTATATATTATTTGGCGTTGAAAAAGAACGGTTTATTTTTTGTCAGCTCACCAGCAAACAACGCGTAATTAACCCCTGGATGTAAATGCGCCAAAGAATTGAGCGCACAAAACTAGAGCTTTGTAGAGTGTTAACCATTTGCGTGTTTTCTACTCCACACAACAGAAGAGATTACAGTTGTTAAATTAACCTTTGTATTGTGAATTAGGCTAAGGAATAAATTTATCAGATACTTTGGCGTTGAAAAAGACGGTTTATTTTTGTTCAGCACTCCAGCAAAACAACGCTTAATTAACCCCATGGATGTAATTGCGCATAGAATCTGAGCCACCACAGAGAACTTAGTAGGCTTTGTAGCTGTGTTACATATGGCGTATTTTCTACGCCACACAAACAAGAGATAAAATGGTAATTAACCTTAGTGCTTGTGAAATTAGGCTACCAAAAAAAAAATAATATATTTCGGCGTTGAAAAAGGGGGGGAATTGGTTTATTTTGTCAGCACAGCAGCAAAACAACGCTTAATTAACCCTGGATGTAAATTGCGCTATAGAATTGAGCCACCTCACAAACTAGTAGCTTTGTAGCGTGTTTACAATGGCGTATTTTTACACCACACAACAAGAGATACAGTTGTAATGTAAAGCTATGCGTTGTGAATTAAGGCTACAGGAAAAATTTATAATTTTTTGCGTGAAAAAGACGGAGTTATTTTTGTCAGCACACCAGCAAAACAACGCTTAATTAACCCCTGGATGTAAAATTGCGCCCAAAGAATTGAGCCGCACCAACTTGTAGATTTGTAAGGCGTGTTACAATTGCGTGTTTTCTTACTCCACACAACAAGGAGATACAGTTGTAATTATGACCTTTGTTGTGAAATTGTAGGGCTAGGAAAAAATTTATATATATTTGGCGTGAAAAAGCGACGGTTATTTTTGTCAGCACACAGACAAAAACAACGCCTAATTAACCCCTGGAGTAAAATTGCCGCCAAAGAATTGAGCCGCACAAATAGTAG
This sequence comes from Phyllomedusa bahiana, assembly GCA_025379985.1. NCBI lineage: Eukaryota > Metazoa > Chordata > Amphibia > Anura > Hylidae > Phyllomedusa > Phyllomedusa bahiana. Next base: position 59,922 of record JAODAL010014529.1, on the reverse strand, counting down.
CTTTGTAGCGTGTTACAATTGCGGTGTTCTACTCCACACAACAAGGAAGATAAGTTGTAATTAACCTTTGCTTGTGAATTAGGATAAGGAAAAATTTATATACTATTTTTTTTGGCGTTAGATAAAAGACGGTTTATTTTTGTCAGCACACCAGCAAAAAACACGCTTTAATTAACTCTGGATGTAAATTGCCAAAGAATGAGCCCCACAAACTAGTAGCTTTGTAGCGTGTTACAATTGCGTGTTTTCTACTACCAGACAACAAGACATACAGTTTTAAATAAACTTTGCATTGTGAGTATAGGTACAGGAAAAGTATTTATATCATTTTGGCGTTGTTAAGTCAGTTTCTTGGGTCAGCACACTGCAAATCAACGTTAATTTAACCCCTGGATGTAAATGGCGCCAAAGAATTGAGCCAGCACAATAACTAGTAGCTTTGTATAGCGATGTTTACATTGCGTGTTTTCTACGCCATACAACAAGCGATACTGTTGTAATTAACCTTTGCTTGTGAATTAGGCTACAGGAAAATTTATATATTTTGGCGTTGTAGCAAGACAGTTTCTTGGGTCTGCAACCTAGCAAATAACAACGCTTAAATTAACCCCCTGGATGTAATTGCGCAATTGAATTGAGCAGCCTAAAATGAAGTGGTATTTGTATTTGTAAGAAAAACGCTGTTTCTTTACTGAAAACAACAGGAACTGCTTAGGATCCACTGGATATTGAATGTGATATTGCAGCTGCAGTGGTACGACACACTGGATTTCAGATCCAAAAATAAAAAAAAAAACCAAAAAATTGAAATTAGAACATATCAGAGAACAGTCTCTGAGACAGCTGAAGGGGGAAACCCCACAAAAATACGCTGTGTAAAAATCAGTTCTTCAGAAGCGCTTTCACCGGCAGCAGCACCTTTCCCTATCAGTACAGTAGAGAGCGGTATGAGCTCCAGCGGCGCGCTAGGTCTTATATTGTGCGGTGACGTCACAGAATCCCGCCGTCATCTGATTGGCTTCATCTCTGCACATGTCATGCAGGCTATGCCTTCTTCCCCCAGAGTGCTTTGACTCCATGTAGCGCCATGTGATGCAGCCATTTTATCAATGAAAAGCACACTTCGTTCACCCGAAGTTTCCCCAAAGTTCGACTTCGTTCCAGAACCGAAAGTTTTTCCTGAAATTCTAACGAATTCCAACTTCGTTAGAATCATTTCGCCCAACTCTAATCAGTAATGCTTGCAGTGTAGACACAGCCTTAAAACCACTTAAAACTCATCTAACCCTAATATCTTGTTCAGGTTGGAGTTAGGGTTAAAGTAAAAAGGATTTTGGTCTGGGACATTCTAAATCTCAATATTTTAATGTTCTAAAGTTCAGTTGAACTATTATGTAACTGAACGGGGACCTATTCAGGAAACATTAATGGCCAGTATGAGAAGACCTTAAGAATGATGATGCTCATATTGTACACAATCACCTTGTGAAAATGTAAGTTAAGTCTGGGACCATAAACAAATCAAAATTCTTTTCAGCAGAAATGTGAGATTTGCTGACAGTTTATTCTTTATTTAATTATAACAATTGTAGCTCTGTAACAAAGCAGCAATTTCCGACCTCGGTTATATTTTATAGCAGTTTTAGCAGTCATGATAAAGAATTGAAGCAGGATATTAAGGGGTAATTTTCCTTTGGAGAAATAGGATGTGGAAGCTTCCACTATAGCTTTGGGGATGTAGAGGTGGCTGCGCATGTGTGGCTTTCTAATTAACTTCTATTGGAGTTTAAAGTACAATCAAGCAAGTGGACTGTACTTGGAACTCCCATGGAAGTGAATGGAGAGAGTCCCTCCTGCTAAAACCGCCTCTCTTCTCTGTGGACACAACAAAAAGCTCTCACATTCTGTTTTCCCAGATGAGAATACACCTTTTTGCTGAGAAATACATGTATTACCTTGTTAGTGTCTTTACTGTAGTAATACTCATGTCTTTACTTGTCATATATTCTAAATGGATTTTGGGAAATGAACTGGAGCACCAGTAATAGGATATAGCATTCCTTAACTCACATAAAACTCACAATGTGAATAGGATTAATGCCATACCATATCATTTATTCATCTACAGACAGCTGTTTCTGGGTGTTTGCTCTTCATCAGTGCAGAGTAAAATACTGTTTGGTTAGGCGAGAGGCTCTAGATGTGACTCAAAAGGAGTAACTTTACTTATTATGGAGAGGCACTATGTAGGTGTGTAAAGACTTATATACCTAGGTTGCTCCGCTGAAATTTAAATATATTCTAAAAGGCTCATGGGAAAAAAGCTGGGACTCTGTAGTGCAACCTATTGGATGTAGCGTTCCTCAAGTCACATCTGACACACCGAGCTTTGTATTGCAAATGAGAGAGAGTGGATGAGGATTAAAGTGATTTATCACTACAGAAAAGATAGCTTATCAAAATTATATAAGGTAAATGTAGACTTTTCTAATAAATTTGGTCAATAGATTTTACCGTTAGTCATGAGATAAAAGACATTTTATCAAGCGGAGTGCCACAAGAGGTTTCTGTGGGTACCAGGATAGATCATTCTGATAGATTGAGAAGCTGAGAGCAGGGGAGTGATACTCACGTTCTGACTTGAGCTTTCCAGCAACCTAATAACATCAAATTAGATTAGCTTCAGTAAACAGAAGTGCTGTGAGGACTGAAAAGGCTGCCTTTATTTGTAATCTTGTTAGAGATCTACAAGTGATAGACCTTTCCATAAAGAAAAATATCATCTTGAATTTATCCATCAAAATATTCCAGACCTACGTAGTCTGGACACAAACACCTCCTTCAAAACATTAAAAAAAAGGGTAGTGTACTAATCATGTCTCAACAGTTCATAGTTTCCTTAAAGCTTCATTTCAGATGAGCTGGACCTCGGGCTCTCCACACAGCTGTACGAAGTTTCGGGAAGTCTTCTTTGTCAAGCATGTGCAGATCACTGCTTGATTCCTTTGTATACCTGCTTACCTCTAATGTTAAAATCAGTATGTTATTGACACTATCCAATATGCCTCTTTTCTTAATAAAATTATTTTAGTTTGTGCCACTTTTTTCATATCAATTTCCTCTAAAATGCACTAATTAAGCTTCAATACTCTGTGTTGTGCTACAAAAAATGATGAACTACTGTATTTTCCCCAAATGTATTAATAGCTTTAATGTCCTGTTTAGATGTTTTTACTATTGCTACAGCAGTTTCCATTCTCTGTCTGTACAGCAGTATAGCGGACCTGTGTTCATTCAATCAAACTTTCTCAGGTTTGCTAGTCTGGCCCACGTAAGGCTTTCTTGTTAGAGCACTGTTAGAGTAATGGCTCAGCTCACTCCCTAGAAGTTGAATATGCTAATCACTGCTGTAGAACCACCCACAGCCTGAGGTGACAGAGTGAGTGCAAACTGCCTGTGAGCCAGTAAACCAGCCTAGTCAGTAAACCCCTTTAATGTCATACCAGTTATAATCTGACTGAATAGCTGTTTTTGGGTTTGTAAACAAAGAAGAAAGTGTACTTACCTCTCCCATAGGTGTTGTAGCCAGAACCCACTCAATCCTTCTCTGTTTAAAGGGCTGTATCCCATGTGGGCACTTACTGTTTCTGTTGATCTGCAGTCTGTATAATTCCAAAGATATGTTAAAGCTCCAAAGAAAGCTCGAAGTGAGAAGTTTCCCAAGTATAAAATATCAAAAAAATAAATGTTTCACATAATAAGAAAATGTCAGTAGTTCAAAAACATAGCCCTAAGGCTATGTTTACACGGCTTTAAATTGGATGTTTTTGTGGACGTAATTACGCGTCGGAGTGCGGCAAATTACGGCTGCGAATAGTCCAAGTCATTAACGGTAAGCCACAGTTCTCATAGAGAACTTTGGATTACGTCTGCTCTCACTGCTCGGCGAATGACGGGCAGGGGATAGTGACATGTGAATTACTAGTGGCGTTACCGCGCCGCTGGTAATGATTGTCTATGGGGCTGGCGAGGTGCCGGCGCCCCGCCCCTGGCCACACGGCGTAATTGCGGGGCGTAATTACGCCCTGCATTTAAGCCGTGTGAACATAGCCTAAGGATGTTAGACATGTGGACACATACGCTTTAGCATATCTTTTGCTGCTTTAGGGAGTTCGCCCCTCAGTGAAGAGCAAAATACTGGTTGACTAGGTGAGAGGTATTAGCTCAAAAGGGTTAACGTTCTACAAGCCCTTTGGAATATATTTAAATTTCAGAGGAGCAACCAAAGCATACAAGCGTCTACACAGCTTTATGGTGCCTCTCCGTTGTGGGAATGTTACCCAGTTTGCTTGTCATGACACAGACATAGGGGCACCTGCAGTCACCACTAAGGAAGCTCACAAATTCAAATCTTACAAAGCTCCATTTGTGTTGAGTACCGTGGAAATCCATATGCAGTAAGCGTCTTCTAGTGGTGTCTGTGTGCAACCAGAATAATATAATATATCAAGAAAAATAGCACCCCCTGCATTGATTTATTATGAAATTAATAATCAACACATTTTGGTGAATACTAGACGTTAACTTCAAAAAAGGTGTGATCTACTTGACAGAGCTTTTGGTGGGGCTGGGGCCCATTCTATGGTTTACTTTAGGGCACTATGTGTTCCAGGTATGCCCAGATGTACAGCATCCCTCTGTAATTTAAGTTACCACAGTACTTCGTTCACTTGTTACAAAAACCGCCATTTTCACTGTCATTGCCACAAATGCCGGCAAGAGACACTATTGATATATAACCATGTATGTGTTTATTGGTGTGATTGTTACAGAGCACACTCATCCTTTGAAAGCCCATGCCCTTTTATGCTTATACAACAGTGTTTTCATTAGCCACAAAATAGAGGGCCCCTGTCACTTGTACTTTCTCTCATTTTGCTCCGAACATCTGGTTTGATTTCAGAATTTTGCAGCTGTCCAACTCCTTTTGTTACGATGTTGCCTTCTAGCTCTCAAGCTCATTACGTTTAAATTCATTTTACACATTTATACCAAATTCCACTTTTATGAAAATTCAAAACATGACCACATTTATTTGGAAAAAAACTTGTCCTGCTTTATTGGTTATAAAATGAATATTAATCTGGCACTATTAAAATAAATAAGCCAATATATGAACCAGTAAAAGACTGTACAAATTATGAATATTGCAAAGTATTATTTATATTGTAGACATCCTGCAAACACTTCACAGTTCTTAGGGACTATCAGATTTCAATCATTTTTACTGAAAATGAAAAGTTATGGTAACAGAAGAAAAATATACACGACTTTTACAATTGTTATGGTTGACTGCATTAAATTACCATCCTAAAGCCAAATATTCTTTCACGGAACATGCAAAAATATCATATCTTACATGGAAGAAAAACGGTATGTATTATCTGTTGTCGGAATTAGACATCTTTCTAAGGATATCTCTATTTTCCAGAGATGGCAGTAAACTAGAGGATGTGTAAACATTAAAAGAAAAGGTCCTTTTTGTACGTTTTTGATATCCTTATCTATCATTTCATTAAACGCTATATATGTTGACAACCGACTACTGTAGTAGATGACTGGTATTAATAACGTTATGTTTGTTTAACCCCCCGTTTGAGTATAAGAAAGAAAAATAGGGAGGTTTATTATAACCAGTGCCAATGGAAAGTGGAACAGCTTACTAGATTGCTGATTTTATTTTCCACTTAAAAAATAAAAGCTGCAATGTTATTTCTTGCGATAGGAACTTCATCTACTTTTCCTTCACCATTATGTTATCCTTTCCACAATCCAGTATTTTATTGGGCTTTGGTGCCTACTAAGATACTGAGGGTGTGGAAAGGGATAATTTTTTTGAAGGGGGATAACCCAAAAAATTGCGTTTTTCGCATACAAATTTAGCCTATTTCATTTGTCCCAATTTGTTTTAATCTCTTAAAGGGGGGTTTTGGCCAAAATTTAATTTCATACCTCTGCACCCCAGCTCTTCGCTCTGGTGCTCAAAGGGGTGTTGGATTTGTTTAAATTTGCTTAAGTGCCCCCGCAGGTGAAATCACGCTTTCCCTTTCTTTAGTAAAAAAAGGGTCTAAAGGTATAAGCTGCGAGTCCGAGAAGTAAAGTTTTTCCCTTCAGCACAAGGGTCCTGGTTAAACCCCCTGCAGGAAAAAAAATGTGGTTTTTTTTTCTCTTTTAAAACACACATCTCATTGGGGTTTTCTTTTTTTATTTATTTGCACTGTCGACTAATTCAAAGGGGAGATAGAGGACGGGAGTAGAGTGACGCACTGGGGTTTGAAGAGCTTTTAAATGAAGGGAGATTTTTTTGCAGCTCAGGTGTTCTGTGCCTTGAAATGAAAAAGTATTGTTTTTTACCATTTTTTTGGCGAGCAGCTCGGGATGGAGCTGAAATTGCCCCCTGGTTTTCTTTTTTTGCAACCCCCTGCGATGGGGGGGGGAAAGGGGGCAGGGGAGAGGCATTGAAAGAAGATTTTTGCAGTCAGTGTGTTCTGTGATCTTCAATTGAAAAAAAATTTTGTTTTTTACCACTTTTTTGGCCAGCAGCCCTTGAAGAAGTTGAAATTATCCTGTGTTTTAGCTCTATTGCAATCACGCGGGTCATTTTCCCCAAAAAACCCGGGAATAACTTATCCCATAACTTTTAAATAGTTTTATTGAAGCCCGTGCGTCTGTTTTGCCGAAAGGCTCAGTTTAGTTTTGGTTATACATATTTTGTAGTAAATTAGCCGTATCAGTGGTGCAAGGCTGCCTATTAACCCATATAACATTAAAATACTTTTTTTTGCAGCCCGTGCATCGTTTGGCCAGGGCTCGTTGTAGATATTTTTTTTTTCTATTTGATAGTAAATTTACGTTGTTGTCAGTGGTGCAAAGGGGCCGCCTTTTAAATCCAAAAACTTTTTAATATTCATTTCACTCTGCGTTCTTTTTTGGCGCTAACATCATTTGTTCATTGTTGAAAACTATCAACTGCTGCCCTACTGGGAGTTTAAATTTAGGGATTGAAGGAAGAACATTGATTTGTTTTAGGGTCTTCCACCAGACCGCATTTCACAGATATTTAATAGAAAAAATTTCTGTTTCTAATTAGGGCTGGGAAATTAGTGGGATTTAAGAATAGCTGTGATTTGCCTCTCTCAATAAGAGACGCAAAAAACTCTTCCTCCTTTTACACTTTTATATTTTTGAAAATGGAGGTAATGCAGGTGGAAAGGAGCAAAAAAGGGTGGAGGTGGGGTAGAGGTAAAGGGGAAGGTTTCCTTTCGTGCTGGGCAACAAAGTAAGCCCGGGGATTCCCTTGCAGGACCATCAGGCCCGTCATCGCTGGGCCGTTGCCCCTGTGAATCTCTGTACAAGAGCATTGCCAATTGTTCTTCAGTGGGTTTTTTGCAACCCGCATCCAGCGTTTTTCCCCCCGTCCTTTTAGTCCGCCTTTTTTTAAATTTGGGGTTTGCGAATTAAGGGTCATGTTTGGGCCCGGGCAGGCAAGTCAATGTCCCGTTAAAAAGAAATGGTGGTTCAAAAACTACTTTTTCCGGCCTTTTTAAACTATGGGTCATGCAGGTTTGAGGGTATGTGCAGTACAGGACAGGTATATCAATTCCAGTTAACTAAAAAAGGGGGTTTAAAGGGGCTCCTTTTTTAGGCATTTTTTAAACTGTGGGGATTGGGTTTTGGGGTCATGTGCGGTAAAGGGGCAGGACAGTCAAAGTCCAGTTCAACTAAAATGGTGGTTACAGACTTTTTTTTCAGGCACTTTTTAAATTTGGGTCAGTTTAAATTTTTGGGTCATGCTGTAGTCAGGACAGGGAAGCATTGTCCGTTCAAATAAAATGGTGGGTTTAAAGATCTTTTCCGGGGACTTTTTAAAACTGTGGGCAGAAAAAGTTTTGGGTCTGTGGGTCAGGGGAAAAGGATAGTCAATGTCCCGTTCAATAAAATGGTGCTTCAAACTCCTTTTTCAGGCACTTTTTAAAACTGGGGGTATGGGGTTTTGGGGTCATGCGCGGTCAGGAGAGCATAGTCAAAGTCCAGTTTAATAAAATGGGGGTTCAAAGACTCCCCTTTTTAGGCATTTTTAATCTGTGGTCATGGGGGTTTTTGGTCATGCTGCGGGCCAGGACAGGTTTGTCAATGTCCGTTCAACTAAAAGGTGGTTCAAAAGATCCTTTTTAAGGCCCTTTTTAATCTGTGGGTCATGAGGTTTGGGGTCATCTGCGGTCCAGGGCAGGATAGTCAATGTCCCAGTTTTTAGCTAAAATGTGGTTCAAAGAATATTTTTTCCGCACTTTTTAATTGGGGTCAGCGGGGTTTGGTGGTTGGCTGTTGGGGACAGGGCAGGTATAGTCAATGTTCCGTTCAATACTGTGGTTCAAATCATCTGCCTTCTGGCACTTTTTTAAATTTTTGGGGATGCAGGTTTAAGTGTATCTGTGGGACAAAACAGGGTAGTGAATATCTGTGACTTTTTTTTTTTGTGACTCTTTTTTGCTAATTGTCTTGCCTAAAATGTGCACATATCCCGTTTGCTTTGTGGTGTTAATTCGCTTTCCCGCCCCGTTTGGGGATAAGAAAAAAAGGGTTGTTTTTCCCTCCCCTTGACTTTAATGGGCTCGGCGTAATTATTATCGGATATCCATGATATTGATTAAAACGATATCGATCCATAATGATGTTGACCAATCGTATCACTAGTGCTAATACTTTTAGTGGCAATAATGCAAACAAGCTGAAGAACCTTGTATCACTGAAACAGTTACGAGTACAAACACTTGTAAAGATCAAGGAGGCTGCAGAGTTTGCACAAATGCCATAACCATTTCAATCAGCTGCTTGCTGGGGGTACTGGGAATCAGACCCCCAGTGACCCAATGGTGATGACCTATCCTGGGGATATCCATCAGTTTTGTATGGCTGTAGAACTCCTTTTAAACATGTATCACAAAGTCATCAGTTGCCAACAGTCTTTTTGACATTTTTTGGGGAGTGAATAAAATAATCAGTGGCATTGACTTTTATGGAGAAAGGTGCTTAAATAAATAGATGTACAAAATCACCTTTTTTTCATTTAGGATAGTGTCCCAACTGTGGGACCTGATTTTTCAGGCATTTGTAGCATATTTTCTGCATATGCCATTAATATTTAGGTTAAGAATACCCTTTAATGGTTTAACACCATAAATGTATGGAGCATAGTACTGAGCCTCAATGCTTTGCTGCCGCAGCTGGTTTTGGCTCTTATGATGGAATAATTTTTTTAACTTTTTCCATTATTCACCTTCCTCATTTTTTCTGTTATCAACAGATCCAAATAAGAGCTTGTTTTTCCTGCATGATTTGTAACTCTTTCTTGGGTGGGATGAATGCAGAAATTCGGCCACTGTTTTTAACATTTTAGATTTAGTGCTGTTTACCATGCAGCATAAATAGTCAATAACTTTTTTATGTGGGACAGTACAGTTACAACACTACCAAATTATTAGATTAAGGTACTTTTTTTTTATATATTAGTGTTTTTAATGCAAAAAAAGCACTTGAAAAAAACTGGTATGGATTTGAATGACAGTTTCACACAAAACTTTTGGAACACAGATTTTGGTGATGTCACATTTGCAAAACCTCTCTCGTTCCAGAACAGGTAAAACCTTCCAGAAGTCGCCTCATTTTGGATTCAACACCCCTCAGGGAACTGATCTAGAGGTGTTTTGTGCATTTTGGGCACACAGTATTTTTTTTTTTTGCATCGGGTCTTAAAAATTATTGAAAAAACCCCCCTGCAATTCTGCTGTTGTTTTTTGCATTTCCCAACCTTTGCCAGGCAAAATAAATTACATAATTACTTTACTGTGCAAGTCGGTACAATTACAACAATATCAATTTTGCATAGTTTTTTTTATGTTTTACCGCTTTTACTTAGAAATGTGTTTGAAAAAAATTGCGTTTTTATGTCGTCATAATCTGACAGCCATAACTTTTTTTTATTTTTCTGTATCTGGAGCTGATTAAGAGCTTGTTACTTGCAGGTTGACATTTTTATTTGTACCATTTTGAGGTTTATATGACACTTTTATCGCTTTTTATCAAGAATTTTGGGAGGCAGGATGAAGAAAGTACAGAAATTATGGTAGTGTTTTTTTTTTGTTTTTTTTACAGTGTTCACCGTGCAGTATAAATGACATGTTAATCTTATTGAGCAGGTCAGTACGATTACAGCGATACCCAATTTATATATTTTTTTATATCTTACTGCTTTTTCACAAGAAAAACACTTTTATTTAAAAAAGAAAACAGTCTTTTGCATCCCCGCAGTCTGAGAGCCATAACTTTTTTATTTTTTTGTGTACGGATCTGTGAAGGGGCTTGTGTTTTTGCAGGACGAGTTGGCATTTTCATAGATACCATTTTGAGGGAGAAATTACTTTTTAATCGCCTTTAAATCTGTTTTTTTGTGAAGCAGAATCAAGAAAATCCTGGAAGTGCTTTTTATTTTATTTTTACAGCCACTGTGTAGTATAAACATGACTTACTCTGTGGGTTGATATGATTATGGCAATACCCAATTTATATCTTTTTTTATGTTGTAGCGCTTTTTTTTAACTTGTCTGTACCAGTCGTTGTGTTGGTTAAATAATGTGACAGATTTATAGGCTAGGTCATTATTCATGGAAAGTACCAAATATGTGTACTTTTTTTTTTATTCTTTCTTGGGAGTGATTGCTGTTTATATTGCCAAAAGTGCGGTCTACGTGTTTTATTTTTTTTTTCACTTTATTTTTTAGTTTCACTTATTTTTTCTTTTTACTTGTCCACATAGGGCACTTGAATCAATCATCTACTAGATCGCTGCTATGATATACACTCACCGGCCACTTTATTAGGTACACCATGCTAGTAACGGGTTGGACCCCCTTTTGCCTTCAGAACCGCCTCAATTCTTCGTGGCATAGATTCAACAAGGTGCTGGAAGCATTCCTCAGAGATTTTGGTCCATATTGACATGATGGCATCACACAGTTGCCGCAGATTTGTCGGCTGCACATCCATGATGCGAATCTCCCGTTCCACCGCATCCCAAAGATGCTCTATTGGATTGAGATCTGGTGACTGTGGAGGCCATTTGAGTATAGTGAACTCATTGTCATGTTCAAGAAACCAGTCTGAGATGATTCCAGCTTTATGACATGGCGCATTATCCTGCTGAAGTAGCCATCAGATGTTGGGTACATTGTGGTCATAAAGGGATGGACATGGTCAGCAACAATACTCAGGTAGGCTGTGGCGTTGCAACGATGCTGAATTGGTACCAAGGGGCCCAAAGAGTGCCAAGAAAATATTCCCCACACCATGACACCACCACCACCAGCCTGAACCGTTGATACAAGGCAGGATGGATCCATGCTTTCATGTTGTTGACGCCAAATTCTGACCCTACCATCCGAATGTCGCAGCAGAAATCGAGACTCATCAGACCAGGCAACGTTTTTCCAATCTTCTACTGTCCAATTTCGATGAGCTTGGGCGAATTGGAAACCTCAGTTTCCTGTTTTAGCTGAAAGGAGTGGCACCCGGTGTGGTCTTCTGCTGCTGTAGCCCATCTGCCTCAAAGTTCGCCGTACTGTGCGTTCAGAGATGCTCTTCTGCCTACCTTGGTTGTAACGGGTGGCTATTTGAGTCACTGTTGCCTTTCTACCAGCTCGACCAGTCTGCCCATTCTCCTTTGACCTCTGGCATCAACAAGGCATTTCCGCCCACAGGACTGCCGCTCACTGGATGTTTTTTCTTTTTCGGACCATTCTCTGTAAACCCTAGAGATGGTTGTGCGTAAAAACCCCGGGAGATCAGCAGTTTCTGAAAAAAACTCAGACCTCCCCTTCTGGCCCCCAAACAAACCTTTGACGTTAAAAGGGGCACTCAAATTACCTTTTTCCCATTTCTGATGCCCCGGTTTAAAACTGCGGGGAGTTTGTCTTGGGGGGGGGGGGGGCCCCAAATGTCTAAAGGGCCTTTTAAATGCACTGAGTTGCCGCCAGGGTGTTTGGCTGTTTGGAAATTTAAAAATGTTAACGAGCAGTTGGACAGGTGTACCTAATAAAGGGGCCCGGGAGTGTATAGCAGTCAGTACTTTATTTCCCTATTTTTCCCATAGCTATCAATCCCATGGCCCCCTTTTTTTGTAAATCCTCTAGGCGGGCCCGGGTGTGGTGATTAAAAGGCAACCAGGGTTTTGGTTCTGGGTTACCATAAAAAGGTATCAGACCCCCCCGATTTGTTGGGGGGTTTCGGGTTGGAAAAGAGGGGAAAATCCCTCCGTTTTTCCCCTTAGCTGCTGCAGCCCGGGGTTTGGGCGGTGGCATATAAGGGGTTAACCCGCCGGGGACGGAGCAAGCTCTGGTTTTTGGAGGGGACTTGGCAGGGGGGCCGTGTAATATAAGGGGTTTAAATGCTAGAATGTGCAGGCCCCCCCTTATGACCCTGCACCAACCCTTTCATGATTTAATCATATGTAAAATTTTGGGGAACCCCTTCCCACCTAGGACGTTTGGGACGTCAAATTTTGGGTTTGGGGTTTTAAGGGTCAAGTGAAAGTTTTGTTTTGGGCCCTATTTTAGGTAGAAATACTTTTTTTATACTCTAGGTGCAGATCATGCTGATGAAAAACGAGGGGTCTGAATTTAACATTTGGGCGCCTACCCCTTTCCTGAAAACTGTTTGGAGTTTGCGGAAAATTACCCATTTGTTTCTCTAGGGCGTTGTTTACAATAAAGCAGCCATCCGTGTATGATGTACTTAAAGAATGTCTAGTTCTTTGCCTTTCTGTGACTCTTCCAGTCTCTCTGTATCTCTGTTGCAGCCTGCTGATGACACTCTATGACACTCTAAGCTCAGTGGCCACTTCCATCTGAGAGCAACCTGCTTGAAGAGTCACAATGGGGATTTTTGTGATAAAATTGAAAGGTGTTGTTTTAGCCCTAAATGATGTCAAAATGTGAACAGATGATGAGGGGGAAATGTTTAAATCCTAATTAAAATTTTGATCCCTTAAATGTATTGTGCAAATTCAGGGAAAAAAACCCTTTGTTTTTGAATTTTGCCATTAACCAAATTTGTTAAAAAGAAACACTGAACAGTTGGCCAAATTTGCATGTTGTTATTAAATTAAAACCCCTTAATCCCGGGGCCTTTTTTTTTTTTGTTCTTGTTTTTCCCTTTTCGCTTCCCGACCCCTTTAACTTTTTTTTTTTTTCCCAACCTACTTAGAAATATGAGGGATTTTATTTTGCGGGACAAGATGACTTTTAATGGTTTTTATTCATATTACTATAGTTTTTAAAACTGGGAAACGGCAAAAAAAAATTAATTCAAAAGGGGGCCCCAAAAGGGTAAAAAAAATTCGAAAACATATGCCATGTTTGCGGGAGATTTGTTTTTAAGCTTTTTCCTTTTTCCCAGTAAAAAGGGGATATGTTTTCTTTTTTTCTCCCGGTTGATATGAATCTCTAAATACCAAACATGTAGGGTTTCCTTTAAATTTTTTTTGGTACTGAAAAAAAATTTGGGGAAAAACATTTTCTATTTTTTTAAAATTTTTGCCCCATTTTTTTTTATAGCACCTAAAAAACTTTGAGTGAAGGGCATTTTTTTGGGGGTTTGAAGTAAAACTTTTTTTTTTGTTTAGCAGTTTGGAATGCATGCAAACTTTTTTGAAAAAATTTTTAAATTCCCAATTTTTTGGGGAAACGTAAATGACCAAAAAACCCCCCAAATTTTTGGTTTTTGGAATTTTTTCCCGGGGTTTTTCGCGTAGGGGGTTTTTAAAGGGATGAAATATTTTTAATAGAGCGGATTTTTAAAAAAAAAAGGCAATCCCAAAATTTTAATATGTATGAATAAAAACTTTTTAAATTCCCCAGGATTAGAAAAAGGATAAACACCAAATTTTTAAAAAAATCCGGGCCAAGTGTACCCCTTATACAAGTCGTGAAATAGTGACCACATGGTTGCTAGATGCCAGTTCATTTAAACCTTCTCGACAGTAATCCCAGTATTGACTCAAGTCAACACGGGAAAAAAAAATCCCCAAACGGGACAGTTTTTGAAAACCCATTTGGAAAAAGATATTTTTCAAATTTTTGGCCAAATTTAAATTTGGGGAAAAGGGGCCAAATGGGCCTGCAATTTACTGCCTTTATTCCCAATGTATACTTTTTTCCTGCAACACCCCTTCAAAAAGGAGGAAATTCCAAAGAACAGAGTAAGGAAGTGTATCTAAATTTTTAAATTTTTACATTGGTCCTCCACTTGCAATTTTAATTTGGGTTTCCCGGGCCCAAACCCAATTTGGTATGTTAAAACCACAATTTTAAATTTGATTCCATCCCCCAAAATGCCCCAAAAAACATAAATTCAACATAAAGATTTAAGAAAAATTAAGAAAGATAAAAAAACACAGATAAGAAAAAGCCCTTTAAGGTCCAGTCAAAAAGGCCCCCTCCCCCTTAAAAAGGGGAAACCTTTTTGGGGTCTGTTTTATATAAAATTATAGCAAAAAAAAAATATTCCCCCTTCGGGTTTGCTCAAAGGAGCCCCCTAAATTTGGGCAAATTGTAAAGAGCCAAAACAGAACATGTAGTGCTGTACTGTAGAGAGGTGTCGGGACTCCCAAATCATTTTCCAAAACACGCCCCAAAAATACTGTTGTTTTTCACTTTAAAATTTTTATGATAAATTTTTTTGGTTTTTTTTCCATCACAGGGAGCCGAATTTTAAAGGGTGTCTGGGACTTTGGGATAAAGAGGGTGAATTTCATGTTCTTTGCCCCAGGAAAGCCCCATTGTTTGGGGGTGGGCCTGGGCCTTTGTTACTTGGGGGCCCCATTTTACTACAAAAACACCCTTTTTGCAAAAAAAACATAACAAAACCCAGAAGCATTTATTATTGAGCGCAAAACATATAAGATGAACATGCACATTTGTCCTGAGCATAAAAATAAGGAGTTAGCAATGTTCAAAGATTTTAAAACATTTAGGGGAACCCAAATTGGACCGTTTTCCCCCAAATGTTCGCGGTATTTTAAACCCCATTTTGGTTTACAAAAGTTGTTTTTTTTTAAAGAAAAATTGTTTCCCTTTTTGTGCCCCCTAAGTGACCCCCCATCATAAAACTTAAAATTTGTTTAATTATTTTTCCATAAAACAACTTTAAAAATGGGGGAAAATGTTTTTCCCCCCTGCCCTTTTGTAAATTTTGGGTTTTCCCGGGAAATTTAAAATTTATGTATATTTTTAAAATTTTTAATTTTTAAACTGGGGAAATCCCCAATTTAGCCCTATTTTTTTTAAGGGCCCTCAAATTAAAAACCCATTTTTTGAAGGTTTACCTTTCTTTTTTAAATGTGCCCCCAAAAACGTTTGGACAGATGTTTTAGTAACTTTAGGTTTGGTAAAAGATGCATTTAGCCTTCTAAACAAGTGATTGGCCAAGTTTCTGAAGATTTATGATTTTCAGATTGGTTTCAGTTTAGTAAAGAGCCCTTTTCCCCCCTTTGCTTTACTTGTTAATTGATTTCACTGAATTAGATAACAGAATATCCCAACTCTCCCCCCAACATCTTTAATTTGGGAAACAAGAGATGAGGTGATTTTCTTACCCTTCCGACCTTTTTTTCCCCCTTTTGCCCCCCAAAAGCGGTTGGGTCATCTCCACATCTCTAAGATTTAAACGCCTGTGCTGCTTGCCCAAACTGTGAAGAAACAAAATTTCCCCCTTTTTACCCCAAAATTTTACGTTTCACAATGGTTTTTTGGCTTTAAATTAGTATACAGTATTTTTTGTATATGTCACAAAAATATATTTAACAGGGTCTTATAAGGGGGGTGAAAAAAAGTACTGAACAATTGTGTACGTAAATAGATTTCTGAAGGTGCTATTGACATGAAATTCTCACCAGATGTCAGTAACAACCCATCCAAAACCCCATAGGGAAAAAAAATCAAAACCCTAGGTTTTCCTTAAAATTTAATTTTTATTTAATAAAAGAGAAAAAATTGAACACCTGAAAGAAAGTGAGGTACAAAAAATCATGGAAAGTCATTTAGATTTAGGGTGAAAATCTTAGAATTTGAAAGTAATACCCCCCAAAAGGGCATTGCTAGGGTCCTAAAACTTTAAAGGGGGAGGGACCCTTTTTGTTTTAAGTTTTGCCCCAGTAGGGCTGAGTTCAAAAACGCTGTACAAAGGCTTGAAAACATTTTATTACCGCAATTTTTGTGGTAGATACTAGGGTTTTATGTAGATCATACATGGGGGCCAATTCTCCCCTTTTTGGCGGGGGGGTTTTCCCCCTATTTGGGGTCCCCCCGCCCTTTTTGGGGGAATTGGCATTTCCCCCCGGGCCCCCAGCAGGCGGCGGGGGGGGGGGGGGCCTTAAAAATTTACCGCGGCGCCTGAGTAGCGCTGGGGGGGCTACTTTGGCGCCCCCCGGTCCCTTCCCCAGGGGGGTGAAGCGGGCGCTGCGGCCCCCCCTTTCAGCCCCGGAACCCCCGCTGGCAGGGAGGGGCAGGGGGGGATCGCTCCCTCCCCCCCCCTTTTATCTCCGGGCGCCGTTGTGCGCCTGTAAAAAACACATGTCAAGGCCCTCACAGGGGAAAGTACGCGGCCCGGGTGCATTAAAAATCCCTGTTGCCACTGCTGAAGGGGATGTCCCCGGAGCGGGCCCCTCTGCGGGAAAACCGGTCAGGTGGGGTGGATCTTATTTAAATTTTTTTTATTATTAGTTTTAGGGGGGCACTGTCTGGCTACAATGGGGGTCTACCTGGCTACAATGGGGGCAATACCTGGCCACAATGGGGGGGTCTACCTGGCTACAATGGGGGAAATACCTGGCAAAAGAGGGGGGCACTACCTGGCTAACAATGGGGGGCACTGCCTGGCAACAGAGAGGGCACTACCTGGCTAACAATGGGGGCACTACCTGGCTACAATGGGAAGCACTACCTGGCTACAATGGGGGGCATCCCTGGCTACAATGGGGGCACTACCTGGCAACAATTGAGGCACTACCTGGCTACTAATGGGGGCACTACCTGGCTACTAAAGGGGGTACTACCTGGCTAACAATGGGGGCACTACCTGGCTACAATGGGGGGTCTACCTGGCTACAATGGGGGGCCTACCTGGCTACAATGGGGCACTACCTGGCTAACAATGGGGGCACTACCTGGCTAACGATGGGGGCACTACCTGGCTAACGATTGGGGCACTACCTGGCTAACAATGGGGGCACTACATGGCTAACTATGGGGGCAGTAAATGGCTAACGATGGGGCACTACCTGGCTACAGACGGGGCACTACCTGGCAAACAAAGGGGGCATCTACCTGGCAACAGAGGGGGCACTACCTCGTAACGAATTGGGACATCTACCTGGCCAACAGAGGGGGCACTACCTGGCAAACAATGGGGGCACTACCTGGCAAACAATGGGGGGCATCTACCTGGCTAACAAAGGGGGGCATCTACCTGGCTACAAATTTGGCTCTACCTGGCTACAGAGAGGGCCTCTATTTGGCTTCAAGGGGGCATCTACCTGCCTGTAAGGGGCACTACCTGGTTATGGGGGGCTACTACCTGGCTATAAGGGCATCTACCTGGCTTTCTTCCAAAGCCATTATGCAGTTAGGTGGAGTAGGTGTGGCTTTTTGAAGGGGTGTGGCATACCGGTAAGATGGGCGTGTCCATGCAAATTTTTGCTACGCGCGCCGCCCACTAATGTCTCCTGCTTTTTCATTTTCAAAACTTGCCAACTATGATGTAGATGCTCTGCAGAACTATAAGCAATTACACTGAAGTTACATTTATTGACTTACAGGAGACGCCTTTTCTGATTGGAGTCGTTCACTTTCCCTTCTCCTTCCGGCCCAGACCCAGCCATGACTCATCTCTGCAGAATTTACCACACAAACATCTTAGAATCCTCCCTTTTCCAGCACCTTTATATATACAGACCTACTGGGGGGTTGATATAGCTCCCTTCCTAATGGGGATTTATGCAGAAAGCATTGTGACGCCCCATCCCCACAGCAACTGCCTTTTATATGATAGAAAAGCCAGGTGTCTGCTGTGGGGGATGGGGAGTTCCTTTATAGGTCCCTATTAGGTAGGTTCATAGGCAGGTGATATGGCCCCCAGTATACAGCTAGGGAGGTAATATGGCCTCCAGAATACAGCTAGACAGGTAATATAGCCGCCAGTATATAGATAGGTAGGTAATATAAGGCCCCCAGCATACACAAATTATTAATTATATGTGGCCCCCGGTATAGTGTACACACACATTATTAATTATATGTGGCCCCTGGTATACACATTATGAATTATATGTGGCCCCAGTATACATATATTAATTAGCTGTGGCCCCCAGTATACACACATGAATTAGCTGTGGCCCCATTACTATGAATTAGCTGTGGGTCCAGTATATGGATACATGAATTAGCTGTGGCCACCAGTATATAGATACATAAATTAGTTGAGGCCCCAGTACATAGATATATGAATTAACTGTGACCCCAGTATATAGATATATGAATTAGCTGTGGCCCCAGTATATAGACACATGAATTAGCTGTGGCCCCAGTATAAAGATACATGAATTAGCTGTGGCCCCAGTATATACATATATTAATTAGCTGTGGCATATTAAAAATAAAAACCACAAGTACTCAACTTTCCTCCGCTCCCTGTAGCCCTCACTTGGCTCCGTCTTCTTAACGGCGCAAGCGGTATGACGTCATCATAGTCACGCTGCCTGTGCTGGAAACTCCGTCAGGTCGCAGGCCTGTGTGCGACTCACAGGAGTGCTCCATGGAGCAGGCAGCACTCTCTGCTCCGCGGAAGCCCTCAGCTGTATGTGCATCCAACGGACGCACATACAGCTAAAAAGATCATCGGCACTCCAGGCCCACAGCAGCCCTCGATAAAACTGCCTAGTGACGCCCCTGATCCTGCCACCTAGTGAAAAATATTATCAGCTGGTTCAACTGATGGCCTATTAAAAGGTGTCTCATTAGCAAGGTGCCACACAAGAAAAATCTCATGATGGGTAAAACCAGTGAGCTGTGTCAAGACCTGCACAACCTTATTGTTGCAAACCATACTGATGACATTGGGTAAAGAACAATTTCTAACCTACTGAAAGTTCCAGTGAGCTCTGTAGGGGCCATAATCCAAAAGTGGAAAGAATACAATTTCACCATAAACCATCCACGACTAGGTGCTCCCTGCAAGGTTTCGGACAGAGGAGTCAAAACAATTATCAGAAGAGTTGCCAAGGACCTGTGGAGAGCTATGGAGAGTTGCCACCTCTTCTGTGGAGAGCTACAGAAAGACCTTGATTCAGCAGGTACAATTGTTTCAAAGAAAGTAATGCAGTCAACCTCCATGGCATGTAAGCACACTCACCACGCAAGACTCCATTGCTGAACAAAAAGTATGGTCAAGCACATTTAGACAAGCCTGTGAAATAATAGGAGAATATAGTATGGTTAGATGAGACCAAAATTGAACTTTTTTGGAGGCCAAAATGCACTGCATATCACCCCAAAAACACCATACCAGAATTGAAGTTTGAAGGTGTTAACATAATGGTGTGGGGCTGTTTTTTAGCAAACAGCAATGGCAAACTTCATATAATTAAACGAAGGATACATGGACAAGTGTACTGAGACATTCTTGATAAAAATCTGCTGCCATCTACCAGGATGATGAAAATGAAACAAAGGTGGACATTTCACCAAGAAAATGATCTCAAACACACAGCCATGGAAACTCCCAATAGGTTTGAGAGAAATAAGCTGTTAGAATGGCCCAGCCAAACAAGTGACCTGAATCCTATAGAAAATCTGTGGAAGGCACTAAAGCTCAGAGTTCATAGAAAGAGCCCATGGAAAATTTAGAATCTGAAGAGTGTTTGTGTGGAAGAATGGGCAAAAATCCCACCCGAGCAATGCATGCGACTAGTTTCTCCATACAGGGAGGCGTCATGAAGTGGTCATCACCAACAAAGGCTTTTGTACCAAGTATTAAATAGATTTCAGTAAGTGTGTTCAATACTTGTCATTTCTCATTATTTCACATAATGTATAGATCTCTATGGCCTGATTTCTTTGGATGGGTTGTTACCGACATATAGTTAGAATTTCATGTCAATAGCACCTTTAGAAATATATTTACTTCAAAAATTGGTGACGTGTTCAATACTTATTTCACCCGCTGTATGTTTATATTCATCGCTGTGAAGCCAACAATTGAATAAAACCCCAAATCATGTGTATTTCCCTCAGCACCACAGCACATGCTACTCTAACATTGTTGCCTTTTAAAATAGTCAGAGTGATAAAGTATTAAAAATAGTGATGAAGGTTAGCAATTGAGATAAAGGGGGTAGTGAGTGAAAATTACAGTCTCAGAGCTTTATGAGAGACAGACCCATAAAGCTCTGGATTAGCCAGTAGTGGTTCAGGACAGAAATGCTAGTTCTGAAGAAGAGGTGATTTTTGCATAACCAGTTTGCACACTTAAGCAACTTATAAGGTGACAAAATAATACCACACTTTTTAAGGTGTTGTTTTTGGTGAAAAGTCTGTGTTCAAGTTCCAGGGCATTAAAAAAAAACTATGTACATAAGAATTATATGTCTTAAGGGTTGTAACAGAAACCGGTACAAAATAAGCACCTACTAAACTCAGGCCCAAATGCCTAGAAGAGAGCAGCAGCCACTCCTAGTCAGCTGACTAGTTGACTTTATTTAGGCCAGGCAAAACCTGGCGTGAAACATGAGGAATAGTCACCCACACAGCACTTTGGTTACTCCCAGTAAGAGCCATTCCGGATCAACTGTTTGTAAACAGCCATGCTACTGTTAAATATGTACCAACTACCTAATGCAGCTGCCTTAACCAGTTTAACTATTGCCACTTCACCATGGACCATTACCTTGGTGACATGTATCGGCCATTCTCCAGATATATGTAAAGGACCTTGCTGGAATATTTGCATCATCACAGACATTCTCAGCTGCTGCTTTATAAATCCTCCCTATGTGCTCAGATATGTGGGGGAGAGAACTTTGTGCCCGGAAACTGTGCCCTATTGGGAACCAGGGCGTTGTGCTACACAGAATTAGAATTTCTGTAAACCAGGAATCACAGGGTAACCCTTGCGTTTTTCCTTTATTTTGGGCCATCCATTTTAAAGGGGCATGAGTTTTGACCACCCTAAATTGTCTTCCCACTAAGTTCCTGCTGAGGTACACTTCCCTATTAAACAGCTGGGACAGGACAGCCCCCAGGGCCACTTCTGAGGTGTCTGTCTGAACTACAAATTCTTTCCTAAAATTAGGAGCAATTGTTATTGGTCTCTCATAGTGTGACTCTTTCAATTCCTTAAAAAGCCTCCTGGTTCCACTTTACTATGGAGGACTTTGTCCCTTTGGTGAGGTCTATAAGAGGGGCTGCTATTGAGGGGAAACCTGGTATGAATCTCCTATAGTACCCAGCTATTCCCAAGAAGGTTCTTACCTGCTTCCCTTGGACCAGTATGAGGTCCAAGGGAATGTAGCAGGAGCCCCATGTAACCCAAAAGGGAGGACATCATAACAGAAATGTCCCTCTGTAGTGGAATGTGTGGTTTCCTCTTTTTCCTCTCTGTGCGGGGAACCTGCCGATAGCCCTTGGTGATATCCAGTATGGTTATATAACTAGCAGGTCCCAACCCCAACCTTTCAATCAATTCCTTTGACCCTGGGCATGGAATACCCATTCAATTTTGATATTTGATTTAATTTACGAAAATCGTTACAAAACCACTTGCTGCTGCCTGGCTTGGGGATAATCACTATGGGGCTTCACCAACCACTGTGATTTCTCTGTTACCCCTAGAGCTAACATTTTTTAAAAATCTTCCAAAATTGCTTGTCTCTGGGCTTTGGGCACTCGATAGGGTCTTAACCGTACTTTCTGACCCGGCTATGTAGTAATGCCATGTTCAGCCGGGCATCTCTGAGAAGACCTGTTGGTTCTTTTGTAAGAACTCTTTAACTCTAACTTTTGGTCTTCTGACAAAGACTGTGAGATACGAACATGTGGTAAATCTTAGGTGGCCCCCAAGGCTCCCTTCCAGGGGTTAGGTTAACATGGTAAATTTGATATGGTTTCCTTTTATCTGGCTATAACACCTTATAGTTTACCTCACTAACCCTTTCTCGGATCTTGTAGGGATCTTGCCATTTTGCCAGAAACTTACTCTCGACGGTCAGTACCAGCACTACCAACCGGTCACCTGACTGAAAGACTTTGACCCTTCTCAACCTGTTATGCACTCTGCCTTGTATTTCCAGGGCCTGCTGCATATTTTCCCTATCAATAGACATGACTGCCGTTACCCTATCTTGCATCTCCGCAAAGTGATTAATCACACTTTTGTATGGAGTACGTTCCTGTTCCCAGGTCTCTCTGCCTATGTCTAGGAGTCGCCTGGGATGTCTACCTTATAGAAGCTTGAATAGGGAGAACCCAGTGGATACCTGTGGAATATCTCATATTGCGAACATCAGGTAAGGTAACAGGCAGTGCTAGTCCCTGCCATCTTTATCCACCACCTTTTTTAACATCCCTTTTAATGTTTTGTTAAATCCCCAATGGTCTGGGGATGATATATGGAGGTACGTGGATGTGTCATTTTTAGTAGACGGCATAGCTACTTGGTCACCTTAGACATAATGGGAGTACATTGTTTGGTTAGGATTATCTTTGGGATCCATGTTTGGGTGAACATGTGGAAGAATGCCTTCGCTATAACTTTTAAGGAGGTATTCCTAGGGGGAATGGACTCTAGGTAGTGGGTGGCATAATCTAGGACCACCAAGATGTGCTGATGTACCCTGGCCAATTTAGGAAGGGGTCCTACCAGATTCATACTGATACATTCAAAAGGAACTTCGATTATCGGTAAAGGAATTAGTGGCCTCCGGAAACGGGGTCTAGAGGCATTAATATGACACTCCGGACAGTATTGGCAAAACTTCTCTACCGCTTTATAGATACCCAGCCACTAGAATTTCCACTCCACCCAGTCTTTGGTTTTTTACACCCCTAAAAGTCCATCCAGCACATTGGAGTGAGCAAGTTTAAATACTACCACGCTAAAACAGCCGATTCTACACAAATAGAGAGCCCAAATTTGAGTAACAAATGTCTACAGGTGCCCGTTGTAACTACGTTAATGTGTGACCAGATGTCTGGTGAAGAAAATTAAGACGAAATGACAAGTCATTCCCTCCTCCCTTTTCATAACTCTAGTCAGATCGGACAAATGGCCCCAGCTCCCACGGAAGCCTCAATTAATTAGCCCAGCTCAGATCCATTGTTAATGTCCTTCCATAGAAAGCCACCCTAGCAGGAGATCAGCGCATGAAAGGATCCTCATGCAACTTCATTAGCACCTGAAACACACTTAGGCTCTCAAACCCCCAGCTTCAAAGACTTGAATACACATATGCTAGACGGCCAGTCACAGATATTTCATAAAGATTTATAGGAGACCCATTCATAGCTGGTCTGTGGTGGGTTCATATTTTGAAATATGAAACTCCCCATGCACATAGCCACCACTCCCATGTTCACACGATGCAGGGGGACTGAGAAATCTAAAGATGGCCTTAGGGAGCCCATAGGATAGGGGTGCCTGGTACCATGGCATAGCTTAGGCCCATCCGGTTCTAATGGTGCCACTGGCTCAGTTCTGTCCCAATGCCCTGCCGCGGTACGGCCCATTTTTGTGTTTCAGTCAGAAATGGCATGGTCAGAGAGGGAGGAGTTTGTAGACCATCCCAGGGGTGTGTGGGGGAGTGTAGGGGGCTGCCACGTGGGCTGTCCCATCACGGATATAAGCAAGAGCCCAGGTGAGCCCATGGTTGCATTCAGGAGGGGGGGGTACCTAAGAGCATTTCCAGGAGCATCCACACAAAAGCCAGGCCTCATTATCCCCCCCATGAGGGCACAGAACCAAGCAACCTCAGGTAACTGGACACCTCTTACTGCCTTTGAATTGTTACCATACTTATATTTGCACCTCTGGCTCTTATCTGTATAATATTATCATTTTGTATATATTTGTCTAGTGTGCCCTCCAAGGCAAATTAAATCTATAAACTTTAATCTGAGCTAGTCTGTCTTGATAATTGAATTCACCTGCCTATTACTCAGTCTTTTAAATTTAGCTACCCCAAGGCTGGTTCCTGGCCTTGTTATAAGTCGATAACACACCGGTCTTATAACCAAACTAGAAACTGGTGGCAGCCTATTTGACTGGCAGAGCTTTGTTTAACCAATGTGGGTAAACAAATCTCTCCCAGCCGTTCAGGGTCGTGGGCGACTAGTGTGTTCTCGTCCTCCCTGGGTCCCCCTGTGTCAGTGTGGACAGGGGTTATGTAGATTTTCTACTCCTTATCTCTGGAGGTGAAGTCTAGGGCATGAGCAGAAAATCTCTGGAAGTAAGCAGCCCTTACTGGTGAGTATTTGCTGCATTTTAGTTATAAGTATTCTTCATCATCTGGGCCCCCTGCTCACAGTGCTATCACAGTCCTCTCTCCCATGGCATGAATGCCTGTCTGTACCAAGCTTACTCCACCATTCATGTATGAACGGGTCATTTCCACTGTTCTGGTGAGAAATGTGGCAAAAGTGAGCATTCTGCCTTTTTTCCCTCTGTATGGCGATGTGGCCAAAGATGTGGGTGCGTGTTGCACCAAATTCGTAATATTATGAACATTTATGAACATGGGACATCAAAACTCGGTGCTTAACTGCTAAAACTGTTATACAGTGGGGATGTTCACAAGGTATGTTTGGAATATGTTCTCCATACTGAAAAATGGACTCCAAAACATATTACACAATGTTCAGTGTGATTTTATATTGAAAGCAATGTAAAACATGTATCACTGTTCAGACGTGATGTGTTTTACATAGGTCTTTGTGATGCATTAAACAAATCTGATCACAGGATTGACATGTCAATTCTTGATCCGTTTTACGCATTACAAACTCTATTTAAAACTAGTTGTGCAGTCCAGAAAATTTATCCAAACGCAAACCCCACTTTGGGTATGTTTTTGGTTTTGTTTTATGTATTGAAAAAGCCCCGTGTGAAAAATACCCTTAAAGTAATTATGGAATTTTTCCCATCCGCTTACCTTTCCTGGGGAATACGTTTTTAAATTCATAGCATCAATGAAAAGCTGTGATTTTACCAAAATTTGTGGCCCATATTTCAGGGTTTTTGCAGCGCTTTTTACGAAAAAAGTACGCTCCAATTATGCTTTTTTTTTTGGGTTCATTCCCTTATAATTTTCAATATATATAATATATATATAAAATATGTATTTTAATTTATTAAATATAGTTTTTATTTGGGAAATAGAGGTTAAGTGTTTTCCTATTTTTTTTTTTTTTATTTTCTTTATTATTTAAACATGCTATTACTGACCAGCAGCAGGTATGTGATGTTTACACCGTGTTTTAGTGAGGGAGCTCCCTGCCTGTAGTCGGTATGGATCAGGTTTTCATACACAGAAAGCAGTGAGCTTCAGTCACGCTCTCTGCCCGTAAAAAGTCTATAGCTGCCCCCCACGACATTTTAAAGCTTTGATTTTCATGTGACCTGTCCCCGTGTAATACATCAAAAGTGATAATGGCGGGGGGGAGGCTTACGGGAAATACCACTGTCTGAAGCATCTGTCTCCCTCCAGGTTGAGTGCAGCAATTAACTTTTGGTGCTGGAATCACAAGGCCGTGGCTCCTCTCATTTTGCGGTGGAGCTATAAGGCTCCTATCTCTGTCACCCTAGCTCCACTGTGCAGCGCTGGCTCTATAAGCAATCTATTTGTGTGGCAAGGGGGCCGTCTAGGACCCCTGTACTTACGCCACTGGCGGGCACGTACTGAGGAGGAGGAGCGAGGCTCATCTTCTATAGACAGCCCCGGCAGCATGAGAGTTTACGCTGCGGCTGTTCTCCTCCCGACCCTGCACAGTGCGCACTGAGCAGGAAGCAGCCGGCATCTCAAAGGATGACGCTGCCTTCCTCCTGACCCTGCGCAACAAGCGGCGAGGTCTAGAGCAACCAATAATACATATAGTACACGCCCGCGCCGCATCGTTAGTTCTCAAAGAGAACAACAATGCGGCGCCACTCTACTATAGTGAATGAGGGCCGGCGCCCGGCAGGGAAGGAAACATTGGGGGCAGCAGGCAATTTATCCGGGACACGAGCCCCGGATAAAACTGCCTAGCGACGCCCCTGCACTCCTGTATGCGAATACATTACACTCCTGTATACTCCTGTATGCAAATATGTTACACTCCTGTATACTAATACATTACACTCCTGTATGCGAATACATTACACTCCTGTATGCGAATATATTACACTTCTGTATACTCCTGTATGCAAATATGTTACACTCCTGTATACTAATACATTACACTCCTGTATGCGAATACATTATACTACTGTATGTGAATACATTACACTCCTGTATACTCCTCTAAGCTAATACATTACATTATGTGTCAGTATGACATAGGCTGTTGTTGGAGTAACACAGTGTACCCTGACAGCAGACTTAGTATACAGACAGCCAGGGGCGTAACTAGAGAAGCCTGGGCCTCAAAGCAAACTTTTGGATGGGGCCCCCTCCGGAATTACGCGGGGTGTTTGGGAGTTGCGCTAATATGTGCGCACTCCCGCGATGAGGGGGGCCAGCAGTCCACCGACCCCATTGACATGTCACTTATCTCCCTGTGCATACAATACGATCATATAGTACGTGCAGGTGGGGGTGGGGGGGGGGGCAAGGCGTAATCCATAGTTCCCTAATTATGGGGCGCATTTCGCTGACTATTAAGCGCAGTACACCGTGCAATACGCGGCGAAATATGCCCCAAAATAAGCCGTGTGAACATACCCTAAGGCTGAAGGGAGTTGGGGGCCTAGACAGGGGGAATGGATGGTTGACTGAAGGGTCTGTATGGGGGGCTAAGGGTAAGGATGGAGGGGCTGGGAGTTCTGGACAGGGGGGACCTGTATGGGGGACCTATAAGGAGGGCTGGGAGGCCTGGAGGGAGGTCCTTGACAGGGGGGTCCTGTACATGGGACCTGGACAGGAGGGAGGCCTGTATGGGGGCTGGGGACTGGATAGGAGGGAGGACTATAGGGGGGCGGGAGGTCTCGGGGGGCCGGTATAGTGGTCCAGGGGCTTCCAGGGGAGGGGCTGTATGGGGACATAGGGCTCCAGGGGGGGCTGTATGGGGACCTGGGGCTCCAGGGGGGCCTGTATGGGGGCTGTATGGGGACCTGGGACTCCAGCAGGGCCTGTATGGGGGCTTTGGGACTCCAGGGGGACCTGTATGGGGCCTGGGGCTCCAGGGGGGGCTGTAGGGGGGCCTGGGGCTCCAGGGGGGGGCTGTGGGGCTCCAGGGGGGGCTGTATGTGGGGCTGGGGCTCCAGGGGGTCCTGTATGGGGCCTGGGGCTCCCGGGGGGGCTGTATAGGAGCTGTGGGGCTCCAGGGGGGCTCTATGGGGGCCTGGGGCTCCAGGCGGCCTGCATGGGGGCTGTATGGGGACCTGGTACTCCAGGGGGGCCTGTATGGGGGCTGTGGGGCTCCAGGGGGACCTGTATGGGGCCTGGGGCTCCAAAGGGGGCTGTATGGGGACCTAGGGGTTCCAGGGAGTCCTGTATGGGGGCCTGGTGCTCCAGGGGGGGCTATATGGGGGTTGTGGGGCTCCAGGGGGGCTGTTTTGGGGCCTGGGGCTCCAGGGGGGCTGTATGGGGCCTGGGGCTCCGGGGGGGCTGTATGGGAGCGGTGGGGCTCCAGGGGGGGGGCTATATGGGGGCCTTGGGCTCCGGGGGGGGCTGTATGGGGGCCTGGGGCTCCAGGGGGACCTGTATGGGGACTGGGGCTCCAGGGGGACCTGTATGGGGCCTGGGGCTCCAGGGGCGGGGCTGTATGGAGCCTGGGGCTCCAGGGGGACTCTGTATGGGGACTGGGACTCCAGGGGGACTCTGTATGGGGGCTGTGGGGCTCCAGGGGGTGCTGTATGGGGTTGTGAGGCCTGTAAGATTTATACACAAAGAGAAGCTACCCTGTGTGCAGAAGAGGCCCAGCCCCGAGTCACATATCAGCACATTGAGAGGTTTCCTTACACTTACTTGTTCAGTGACTGCAGGGCCCTCCCTCTCTCTGCGCGCGAGCTTTCCTCTGCAGCCGGGATGACATCAGAATTCAGCTCCATGAGGTCCCGCCCCCTGGGCATGCCTCACTGATGTCATCTGTAATCCCAGCTGCAGACACAGAGGGGGGCCTGGGGGAAGCAGTAAGGAAACCTCTCTAAGTGCAGATATTTGACTCAAGGCCGGGCCTCTCCGCACACAGGGCAGCTTCTCTTTGTGTGTATGGCCGCACGGCCCTGATTTCCTTGTGAAACAGAGGGGCCCGTTCTCAGCGCGCCCCCCTGTTTCACACTTGTCTCCAGGCCCCAGAGAGCAGGTGCAGGAGGCGAACCATAGGGGGAGCAGACATAGCAGTGGGCCCCTTAAGGTCCCGGGCCCCGTGGCAGCTGCTACGTCAGCTCCCCCTGTAGTTACGCCCCTGCAGAAAGCCAAGGGCTATTCTAGGTCCCCAGGGCTGACTGCATAGATATCCCTCAGGCTCTATCGGGGACTGGGAGTCCCGGTGGCCTGATGGGGCCGGGAACTCCCTCTGATTGCTGTGGTCCATGACTGCAGCATAATCAGAGGGTTAACTGGCAGGGATCGGAGGCTTTATCCGGTCCCTGCCATTCAAAGAGACTTTAATAGTTATCCCATAATGGGATTAAAGAAAAGAAAAAACATAAAAAGTGTACAGAAAATATAGTTAAAAAATTATTGTGCATACATTACATAAAAAAGTACAATTATTTGGTATCCACATGACCGTAATAACCTTTAGAAGTAATCTAACATTTTATGTAGTGTCAAATGTGAATGATGTAAAAAAATATTTTAAAAAACAAATGCAGAAAAACTTTTCTGTTCATGCTGAATTTTTTTTTTTAAGAATTATGCAGTAGTTTACATGTAAACTCAAACTACTCCCCCCAAAAATACAACTTCTCCCGCATAAAACAGGTCCTCAGACAGCTGCGTCATTGATTTTAGGGGTTAAGCATAATGGTCCTCATTTATCAAAATGGTCTAATAGCCTATTTTTGTTACTCATAGCAACCAATCAGAACTCAGCCTTCATTTCCTCTACTGCCCTGAGAAATGAAAAGCTAAGCTCTGATTGGTTGCTGTGCGGAACAGAAACAATCGTATTGTTAGATAGTATTGATAAATGTTGGTTGGGGGGCCAGTGAACAGCTCTGCCCAGGGGCCCATAGTGCTGTTAAGAGGGCCCTGACAAACAGTGTAACTTATGTGACTAATATAGGCCTATCAATTACTAACATCCTATCACAATCAAATACTCTTCCTCCAGTGACACAGACATACATAAAAACAATCTCCAATTTTTACACATATCAGCCCGATCTCTTAATATTCCTCTAAATAATGTCATATAAACAATCATCTACATTGTATAACAGGCTGAGTGACGTGTTCTGGAACCTGGGCGATACCACTGTATGATGTTTAAATAAGTATCTTTAGACATTCCCTTGTGTGTACATCTATCACTTGTTGTCTGCATAGGATGTTAAGTGCTGGCGTCTCCGCATTCGTACTGCGCTTGCGTGTACAAGGAATCCCATCTCATCTCATAAAGCTAAGCTTCTGTATCTGTAAAGACTTCCTGCACCTGCGCACATCAATCAGTGTCTCCAGTAACCTAGCACTGTTGGACAGACTAGGCGCATGGAACCTTAGGTGCCATTTATGACCGTACATTCATCACTTTCATATATTCAGGACCATTATACACTGACAAAAAAGGAGAAAAATGGTCTTGACGCACCAAGTTTCATACATTTCCTCCCAAGTTTGTGCCTTTCTTTGGGGCTGTGCAGTCTTTCCAGGTATGGAGTCAGTGTATAGTCTCTCTGCAGTGTTTGGTAGATCTTTGGGTTTCTGGAAGTTTTTTTTTACCTTACGTCTCCATTTCTCTGTGTATTTTTTTGTGCAGCTCTCTATAATCCCTTTTACTTGAGTTTTTGTCAAGGTGTGTGGTGTAATTTGGCAGGACAGACTGCTGACACTCTGTTTAAGGGCATTTGATTTACTTTGGGAGCTATGGCTAAGTGAGGCTTTGTAGTTGTTAGGGTATGTTCACACGGTGTATTGTGGCGCGTACTGTATGTGCCACAATACACTGGGTGATTTAGAAGTACGCTTCTAAAGAGCGGGATGGGGGGGAGATAGGGCCCCATTCTCTTCTATTATCTCCTGCGTGTTTTAACGCCAGGAAGAAGTGACATATCACTTCTTTCACCCACTGTTCAATACGCATCAGGGAAGACGGAGGTAATGCATAGCTCCGTAATTGCAATTCGGGCATATTGCAGCACAATTACGTGTCAAAATGTGGCGCTTAATTACGTCGTGTGAACATACCCTTAGTAAATGCGCCGCTCAATTACGTCATGTGAACATACCCTTAGTATTAAGTCTTCTATTTTGAATGTGTGCCCAGTATGATAATGCCCTCTTGTGCATAGTGAGCCACAGTGGAAATCTAAGTGGAGTTGTCCACCATCCAGACATGGGAAAAGAGAAGAATAAAATCACATTATTTAATTGGCATAAAGAGAACTACGTTGGTGTAGCCTCTGTTACTATTGATGCATTTTGAGCTACTGGGGCTCTTAACTTGCAATGCCTTGTCAGCCCTTATGCTGAAAGTTTGTATCATGTCAAATAACAGCTGCAAGTGTGATAGCTAGAGGCACAATTACCAGTGACATTCAGAGCAGGGCTGGGGAGTTGGTAAGCCAAAGCTCTGATTCCGACTCCTCAATTTCCCTAACTCTGACTCCCGACTCGATTCCCACTTTCTCATACATGGCGCATGTTTAAATGATAACTTTACTGTAGTAAAATGGTAACATCAGGCTTTTTATCACCTTATGATACAATAATCCAGCTATTTAGATAGATCATACACTGACAAAAAAAATGGTAACAATGTTTTGAACTTTTAACTATCATGCTCCATATCTTACCATCCACTACAGCTTTGAATGTGAGACTACCAACATTTACAGACAATCATCTTAGCTATCTTATATATAAATTTGACTTGCAAGTATTTAGCATCTGTTACTGTTTGGCACCTAAACATCAAAATGTTAATTTTCATTATTTTGTTAGTATTTGGTAAATCCACTTTCAGCTTTCAATACTGCCTGAATCCTTCTGGGCATGCTCTCGATCAGATTCAAGCATGTCTTGACCAAAATCTGACCCTAGGTCTCCTCTGCACATTCCCAATGTTGGTGAATACTGGTCGACTCACTACAAATACAGATTTTTCTTCAACTCTACCCACAATTAGGTTGAGGTCTGAGGACTATGGAGGCCAATGCAGTAACTCTACTTAATTGTCATTGAACCATTTCTTTGCCGATCTTTATATATGCTTCGGATCGTTGTCCTGTTGGAACACTATGTTGTCCTTTTCATCCCTATAGTACTCGAGTATATGAAGTAACTCTTGTAGAACACTCACATAGCGCTGAGCATTGAGTTCAACATCGATCCTGGTCAAGTATCCAACATCTTTGGCTGCGAAACAACCCCATAACATCAGGCTTTTTCCACCAAACTTGACAGTTCCTTAAATTCTCAACCCATTAGCCCCATTCTTCCAAACCCATTTGCACCCATCAGACCCTGGTCTATTGACTTTCATCTCATCGCTCCAAATCACCCATTTCCAATCCTCCATTTTTCGTACTTTTTTGCAAACTGGAGCCCATACTTATGACGAGATTGAAGTTGAGGCTTCTTCACTTTTTTCAGGTCATCATTCCAGACTTGTGAAATGTGTGTTGCATGGTGCTTGCATGTACATCTGTGATCTCACTCTTTCGAAGCTTCCGAGCTTCGACACTGCTGTGTCTGTCGCGTCAGAACTGACGTCCACTTCTTGGCTTTTGAATGGATGAATGGACTTCATTTCATATTCTTCCAGCTTTCATGGCCTCACATGATGGAGTTTGGCAATTTTCTTGGCCAAGAGGCCACTATCGATTACCTGGATGATGCTGTTTCTCTTTTCTTGGGTAATCTCCATGGTTGCTCATCGATTCAAACCAGTGACGTTTTGCTTGGGAATCAGCCTAATCACTGAACTATTAGGGAATGTGAGAACATGTTGTAATTTGTAGTATACAAGAAGAAAAAGATTGTCCTACCACCAGGAGCAAAACAGTAACAATGCAGATACATGACAAGAATCTGCAAAACTAAGCATATGTATAAGATAGCCAAGATGATTGTCTATAAAATTATGGTAGTCTCACATTCAACGCTGTAGTGGATTGTGAGATATGAAGCCTGAAAGTCAAAAGTTCAAAACATTGTTACCCTTTTGCTTGTCAGTATAAAATATAGTTGTAGGACACAACATTAGAACAGAAAAACTTGAATACAATGTAAATATGTAAAATGCTATGCATTAAGTGGGAAAAAACTGTTTTCAACAAGAACGTACTGAATAAAATTTGTGGAGTGAGTCTATAAATTTGTTCTGAGACATAGTATCGCCTCCATCAGATCCTCCTTCATACATGAACTCAAAACTGGGCTTATTATTTCCAGGCTAGAGAACGGCCTCTCTATACCAACTTGAGTTGGTGGCAAAGTGATGACTGGGCAACATCTCTAACAATTTCTGGGTATAAAGGAATTAAATCAGGAACAGTCAGTTTTGATGAATGGTTGAACTTTTCTACTTCTTTGAAAGCAAGTGAAAACTTTGCTGCAATTTAGTCAATTTGTTTGCTATGGGAGTGGAATCTATTCTCTTGTGACAACACTTTGCCTGCTCCATCTCATCCAGAAACTTTTCAAAATTAAACTCCTCATCCGATGAGGCTGTAGACATGGTAGCCATAGCACCTCGCAGAACCAATTTCTCTTGCTCTTGGCACTGCATTGAACTAATTATAACAATTTATTATATATTTTGGGAGTTGGAGTTGGTCCATTTTATAACGACTTCGACTCCACAGCCCTGATTCAGAGACTTTTCTCTAATTGGGTTCTCTTTCTTTTTCCACTCCAAGGAACCCAATTTGTCCTGATTTGTCACTTTTCCATCACTAACAATTGTACTAAGACAAACTACCATAGTGCTCCACAAAATTATTTTGATGCCCACTAAAATAGTTTTTTTTAAAACAACTGTATCCAACTTGATTGCAACACATGAGCTTATATACTGTAAGGCATGTAAGTCGCAGTCTTTTTATTTCCATCCTGTTGCTCAGCTGTACAGTAATTGTATGGCACTTTCATTGGTCATTTTTTTCTAGGCCAGTGGGTGAAGTTGGAGCCACAACTTGCTCTACTGAGATGCAACTAGTTTTTTTTGGACATACAGTCCATAAATGTCATCTATGCAATAGTAATTATCCACGAGATCGGTCTTGACATTAATAGAGTTGCAGGAGGAAAATATCGTGGAAGAACAAAAGCTCAGCATCCATCACAAAGATGGAAACCCCCTTTTTTATCCTTTAAAAGCAAGAGTCCAGGCTATGGACAATTTTCAAAACACAATGGAAAGAGACCTAAGAAACCTCCTAACAAAAAATAAAAAAATAAAATCTAAAAATAATATGACAAAAAAGGAATTCACAGCATTAAAGGAATTAAAACAAAATAAAAATTTAATTATAAAAAAAGCAGACAAGGGGGGTTCCACAGTAGTAATGGACGCTGAACTATATAAAAAATTACAAATATTGGATGATGAAACTACGTATCGAAAGTTGAAAAAATACCCAACTAAAGAGATACAGATAAATTGGAAAAATTACTGCAGGAAGGAATAGCTTTAGGAGCCATAACGGAAAAAGAAAAAAATAATCTAAAAATAAAAAATACAAAAGTTCCAACATTCTATGGAGTTCCAAAAACCCATAAAGAAAATTTCCCCCCCACTTTACGCCCCATAGTATCAAGCTGTAACAGTTTAGGGAGTAAATTAAATCAATGGGTGGACAGACTCTTGCAACCGTTAGTGCAAACCGCACCAGGTTACTTGAGAGACAGTACAACAGTACTAAAAAAATTTCAAAGTTTTGTATGGTCTCCTAGGTATACCTGGCTAAGTTTAGATGTAGTAAATTTATATTCCAGTATTCCACAACATTTAATAAGAACGGCCCTGGAATTTCATTTCAGAAAAAATAACATGTATGACGAAGGTTTAAGATTTTTTTATCTTAGAATGCGTAGATTTCCTTATAGGTAACAACTTCTTTGAATTTGATAAACAGTATTATCTACAAACAAAAGGAGTCCCTATGGGAGCAACAGCTTCACCTTCCTTAGCGAACTTATTAATGGCATGGTGGGAGCACCATGCCATTTATGATGTCTCAAGTCCCTTTGCTGATTGTGTGATCTGGTATGGGCGTTACATCGACGACCTCCTGATTGTATGGGGTCGCGATGTGGCGTCCATACCAGATTTTATCTCTTTTGTCAATGATAATATGGCAAAATTTACCCACACAGTACAAAAAGAAAGAATTTCGTTTTTGGATATAGAATTAATAGCTAAAGAAACTAAGGTAGTCACCACATTATACAGAAAGCCAACAAGTGGCAATATTACCTTACGTGCAGACAGTTGTCACCCATTGCACACTATGTATGCCATACCAGTGGGAGAATATAACAGAGCATGGAGAGCATACACAGAAAATGCTGAATATAACAAACAGCTACAGATCATTGATAGTAGATTAGAAGAAAGAGGCTACACACATAAATTGATAAATAAGGCAAAAATTAAAATGCAAGGGAAAACACAGGAAAATATGTTGAAAACAGAAAAAATAAGAAATAAAAAATTCGGGAAAAAAGGAATAGTTTTCTCAACCAGATATAGCTAAGAATTCAATGAAATCAAAAAAATATTTTTCAAAAATATAAATATCCTGAGAGAAGACACTATATTGGCAGACATTATTGATGAAGGGACTCATATGGTAGCGAAGAGAAGCAAGAAAATAGCTGATGACATAACTAGGAGTAAATTTGTTGATAAAACATCAATAGAGACTTGGTTAAACTTAAAAGGTTTTTATCCATGTAACAAAAAAAGATGTAACATGTGTAAATTAAGTATCAAACAGGATAGATTTGCAGGGCCTAACAAAAACAAAACTTATAAAATTGAAGAATTCATAAATTGTGACACTGATCATATAATTTATGTAGTGCAATGTATGGCCTGCAATGTTTTCTATGTGGGAAGTACAATCAGAAAAGGAAAAGTACGTATTTCTGAACATGTATCTAACATTAAGAAAGGACAGAGCACATACTCGGGAGTAACTAAACATTTTGTAGAGTGCCATGAAGGTTCATTATCTGACTTTCGCTGGTTTGGGATAGAAAAGGTTAAATGCCCTGAGAATGGAAATGATTGGCAGCACATAGTACGATTACGGGAAGCGTCATGGATATATGAATTAGAGACGCGATTCCCATCTGGAATGAACTAAAGAAATGATCTTGCATACATTTATTGAAACCTCTCGGTATGTGCTCTGACCTGAAAAGTAGGAAGATCGCTTCTATATAAAACCACAGTCTAACTTTTAAATTATTTTAGTTTTAAGGGGAAATTACGTAGTGCTGTAAATGCCGCCCCTATACCTATTTAAAAAATGAAGTAACAATATGTTTGTGATACCGTGAACAAGGGCAAAATATAAGTGCCCGAAACGTGTCGGTTTGATCCCATGTACCCCCTGTATCTACGGATGGAATAAAGGAGTGAATTTTATGCAGAAGATTCGCTGGTTTCAACTTACTTTGATTCAATGAAGTAAATGCAAATTAATTATTTAAAAATCATACAACATGTTTTTTTGGGGGTCCTGTCTTTCACAGTTCAAGTTTGCCTATGATAAAAATTACAGACCTCTACTTTTAAAATTGATGGCGTATCAAATACTTATTTCCCCCACTGTATATAGTCAGTGGGCGGTTGTCAAGCAGTTAATAGTCAAAGTAAAGTTCACGTGACATCTTAAAGTAAATTGAAAGTGAAATTTATTTTGAAGTGCAATTAGATAATGATCTCTCCACATGACAGCTTGTTGAAGACATGCACTTTTGTGAGGGTAAGAGTCACAATCACAAAGTTTTGATCAAACCAGCCTTTGTCAAGCATAGACTTATAATATGATACACAACAAGGTTGGTACAAGTAAATAAAAATAGAGAGAAAACAAACAAAGGAGTGAATGGTACTGTCACATTAAGGGAAGTACAGTGAGCACTGACTGAACCCCAGCCTACTGTCCTTACCTACTTGATGAACTGCCCTAAATGGCAGCCCCCAACTGGGCATCAGTCCCTAAACTGCTAGGTGCAGGGACGGTCAGGAGAGAGAAAGGTCAGACAGTCCAAGTCCGCAACAAAGCGGTAACCTCAGGAAACGGAAGGAAAACCAGAAAACAAGCCAGGGGTAAGAACACTATCAGGAATGAGGTACCGAATCAGGAAACAAGCCGAGGTCAAGAACACGAGCTGAGGTCTGGAAACAAGGTAAGCATGAAATAGAAACAAGGGGAAAAAAGCAGGTAGAACCTTCCACAGACAAAGGCAGGAAGGTCTGTGGAGGTTTAAATGGTGTGCCCGGACACCGACCCAGCAACTGATTGGTGCGGTCTCCGGGCCCTCCTATTGGCCTGTGTGACACACCCTCTGTTTTGAGTAGTAAAAGAGGTGTCACTCCTGAGCTCACCAGCAAAGCTTCTCCCAGTGTGTGGAGACAGGCCAGGTGAATTTTTGCAGCCGCTGGTGCAGCGGGTACCGGGCTATTTGAAGGATACGAAAGATGTTTTGGTAAATTTGCAACAGAAGATATGGTCTGATGATATGTGTTGGGTGACTTGTGACATCGAGTCACTGTACACAAGTATACCACATGAGGTGGCTTTGATGGCATTACAGTATCACTTGGAGGTACACAGTTCATACACGAAGGATCTCACACAATTTATTTTGATGACAATAGAGTTCCTAATGCATCATAATTACTTTTCCTATAACAATAACATTTACTTACAAATTAAAGGCATCTCAATGGGTGCGAAACACTCTCTTTCCCTCGCTAACCTTGTAGTCTCGTGGTGGGAAATGCAGTACATTTTTTCGGAAATCAATCCCTTCATTCATCACATTATACATCGACGATCTCCTCCTGATTTGGAGGGGCGATATACCTGCCGTACACACTTTCATTTACTTTTTTAATAATAATCCACTTAACTTGCGCTTCACACACCACATACAGAATGCCACAATAACATTCTTGGATTTGGAACTTACGGGTGTCCACCAACAAATAGTGTCTACCAAAACTTTTCATAAAAGTACCAGTGGGAACACAATACTACATTTCAAGAGTTACCATACGACCCATACAAAAAAAGCAATACCAGTAGGTGAATATGTTAGGGCAAAGCGTAATTGTAGTCTTCCTCTGGACTTTATGGTTGAGAAAAATAATATCAATGGGAGACTTAGATCAAGGGGCTATCCAGAGTGGACACTCACTAGAGCCTCCGAAATTGTGGGCAAGTGTACCAGAGAAAGCCTATTAGCCTCCAAACCTTCTGCAAACAGTACACACAATAAGGTTTCAGAAAAAGATAAACTGGTAGTGGTATTGGATCACAGCCACCATTTTGCTGCAATTAAAAAGATTATCTTAAAATACTTACCCATCCTTCAGGAAGATGAGATTATGGACTCCATTTTAAAAAATGGGTGTCGTATTGTGGCAAGGAGATCTAAAACAATTGGCGACTTGTTGTCATCTAGTCAGTTACCTGCCAAAAACAACAGGTCTAATTGGTTAAAACAGAAGGGGTTTTACAGATGTGGTTCTCACCCCTGCAAAACATGCAAGTTTGTGTCTCCTTCCCATAACTTTTGCAACTTTGATTCCTCCCGCACGTATGACATAAGGAGCTACATGAATTGCAACTCCCACCATGTTGTCTATGTTTTGACCTGTACCATTTGTAACTTGATTTATGTTGGCAGCACCATTAGAAGACTTAAAACCCGCTTCTTGGAACATTTGAATGATGTTTCTAACATCAATAGACGAAACAAATCTAGTGTAGCGCAACATTTCATAGACATACATGGGTCTCAGACAACTGGCTTACAAGTTGTAGCCATAGAGAATGTACATAAGCCAGCACGGGGAGGAGATTGGGAATATGTATTAAGAGATAGGAAGGCCTATTGGATACTGGTTTTAAATAGCATTATTCCTAAAGGGTTAAATTTGCACAGGGACATCATGTTTCACTTTTAAATAATTTATGTTTATGCTCTCTTTGCCTTATTATACATTTGTACATGGCTATAGACCTTATATCTCTTTATAGTTGTATTTAAAGTTATGATAGTAGACTGAACGTGTATTAGAACTTTAAATTTTATTTTTTAATCCTTTCTATTTTTTAAAAATATGTTTAAAAAATCAAATTTAATCTAGGAAAACTATCAAAAGTTTTGGGGTCGTTAGTAATTTCAGGTGGTTCTATATACAACCTTACATGTAGAGACTTTGCGCTTCTCCATAGCAACGTGACATCCATCTATTCTGCCTCATGATTATGTCATTTCCGGGATTTGGAACGCAGTAGTGGATGAGCGTATTTCCGGTTTCCGGCTTTTTCCATAGCAATACGTCATTTACACATCCGGTCTTATGACTGTCCCCACTTCGGGTTTGGTCCCCCAGGTTGTTTTTCCCGGCTTCCGGGTTGAGGGTTGAGTCGGGTTTTGATGGGGGAAAAAAAAGCGCATGTTCCTTTTTTGTTTTACCAGGTGTTAATTTTTTTTGGTTTTTTTTTAATTTTGTGTTTTATGTCTTTTTTTCTTACCCCCCACTTAAGGGGCAGCTCAGCATCGTTGCAGTTAGACTAGGAACACGCCGCCCGAAACGCTTTCGTGTCACCTTGATCCCCTTTCCCTTTGCCCGTTGCTTTTTGTGGCTTTTTGGGTGGTTTTTTTTTTTGATTCAAAAAAAGGTTTTTAGTTTTTTAAATTTACTCCTTCTGGGCCAACCCATTTTTCCCTTTCCAGGTAAATTAAACCCCCTGCAGGCATTGCCCCTTTAGAGAGGGGATTGATGGGTGAGTCCGCTGATACATCCAAAAATGTGTTTTTTTTTAAATCTTTTAAAAGTGGAGTAGAATTAAACAGAACATCGTTGACCCCTCCAAGTAATTTGACACAAGCATATCAGCAAGCATGTCCAATTCCTGGGGTTGCATTGAACAATTTTCCCCTTTTTGTATAAAATAATTTTGTGATAGTCTATTCCATAAAGTTGAGCCACTTAATCAAAACAATTGTCTCATCTGGTTTGGTTTTGCAACCTTTATCAAGTTGCATATTATGTTATTATGTGTTTATTTTTTGTGCTCATTTTCTTTTTGCCAATATGGTTACAAAAAATCTAATCTTTATAGAGTCTATGATCAACAAATTTTGAATGTCATAAAAATGGGAAAATATTACTCTTTTCTTTTTTAGAAGATGAAAACAAAGAAGATGGTAAAAGAAATGGTGGATGATGAAAACATTATGTTATATTTTTCCACACTTGATTTTTAGATGCAATGGTAGCATTGATTAATGATGATTTACTGCTTCCATGTCCCTCCTTTCAGGTTCACCACCCAACCAGTCTCTGTCATTAAGCCACAAACAACTACTTCTTTCTGAGATACCTCCCAATAAGGGAACAGGTCGGATGGGGTCCCCTGGGCCCCAGAGGAGTCTATTTTAGGGGCCCACTGTGTCTCCTTGTTTCGCAACCTGTACGCACCCCGCCCGTCTTGATGAAATTTTATACAGACGATGTGATGACACCAATAATAAATTCGGGCCCTGGGGCTTCTGAGTTTCTCCTAATTGCGCAGGACACGGTTTTAAACTTTAAAAAAGGTTAGGTAGGTGTATAGGTTCCCTCAGGTAGGAAGCTATATTGCTCCCATCAGGCAGGTATATATAGGCTCCCTCACTTAAACAGGTATATATAGGTCTCCTCAGTTAGGCAGCTATATACATAGTTCCCCATCAGTCAGGCAGGAATATAGCAGTCCCTTGGGGGAGGGGTATATAGATATTGTCCCCTCAGCAGGCGATATAAAAACCCCCTTTGGGCAGGGAGGTTATAGATATATGTCCCTGGGGGAAAAAGCAGGCTTTTGTATAGGCCCCCATTAGTAGGAATAAAAGATATTGCCCCCCTCGGGCAGGCAGGGGGTATATAGATTTATGTAGGCAGGTATATAGGCGGTATATAGGAGGCGGGAGGTATATAGGTATAGGTCCCCACAGGAGGTATATAGATAGATATAGGTCCCCCAGGCAGGTATTAGTTTAGATATAGGCCCCAAGGAGGTTATAGTGATTTGGTCTCAAGGAGGATTAATAGATATAGGTCCACAGGGGTTTAAAATGATATAGGTACACAGGATTTTATAGATTATGTCCTACGGCAGGTATATAGTAGTTATAGGTCCCCACGGCAGGTATATGATAGATACAGCTCCCCACAGGCAGGATATAGATAAAAATTAGGTCCCACGGGCAGGTATATAGGTATGTTTCCCTCAGGCAGGTTACCCCCAATTAAAAAAAAAAAAACATTTTTTTTAATGGCGGTTACCTTCCCCTTTACCGCGCCGAAAAGTCCTTGGAGCCCCCTTGCCGACAAAAGAGGACAGCTGTGCGGCCGAGGAGAGACAGCGGTGCGATGAGGTAACTACATCGCACAGCTGCCCGGCTGAGTATTACGGGGCCCCGCTATGTCGATCCCGGGGCATACCGGAGGATCCACTGATCCATAAAAAAAACAGGGGTGCGGGGAAACCCCCGCTATGTTTTTTTTGGGTGCGATTTGATGTGGAGATATCCCTATGGAATGGTTGCAAAACGTACCGGAAATCTGAGGTTTTACTTTGGATTTCTGCTGTGTTTTACGTGGAGTGTTTCCTTTATGAAAACGGTCTAAGTGTAAGTCCCCTTGTTGCTCTTTCAACCAATATCCCAGTTTTTTTCTTTTATGCTCTAGAAAAATAAAAGTGGTCTAATGGTTTCTGGGGTGTTTCATAAACGAGAATCATTGTGTGAATCTAGCCTAATCAATAAAGAAAAGTAAGGCTGGGTTCCAGTATGCGGGAATGTGGTGTGACATTGCAACCAAAATGATTTTCAGATTATGCTGCAATTCTTAAGGTAAATTGTTCAGCTGTTGCCCATTTAAAATTTGCTTTTAGTGCAGTCTTTTTGAAAACATGCCAATTGCATGTTAAACTTTCGACACATCATTGCCTCACCTTGGCTGTAACACGGTTGTGATGCATGAGCCCATCCTATACAGTGAGAGGTACATTGATCTCCTTTGGTTTTGCCACAAAGTAAAATTGACGTGGGAAAGCTTGCAAATGAAATAATAAATATTTTCACCATCCTTAATTATTAAAAACTCTGCACTGTTTTTGTTTTAGCTGCTCCCTTGATCCATTGTTTACAGCCGTCTAGGGGAACGACCATGAGAGACCCTTGCTTAGACTGTTCTTTCAGAAGTATGTCAGTTTTTCCCCTGCCAAATAATCACACATCATGCTGTGTGAGTTTTTTAAACCCCCAGAGGCTGTCATTTCCTCTCTACCCTTAGTAATTGTAATAGTGCAAAAAATTTAAAAAAAAGAAAAACTTAAATACGGTTAGCATTGATAAAGATAAAAAAATCACAGATTTGGTTCCGCAGGGATTTAAAACTAGGACCCTTGCTGTGGGGAAAAAAAACTCAAAACCCATAAGCTACATTGTAACTATTTGCAGGCCTTTACAAAAAGCCCCTTTATTTAAAATGGGGTGGCACATGAGTAGAAAGGAATGGTGAGCAGCCTGTGGGTACAGATATTTAATTCAAAAAAAAAACATGC
Organism: Phyllomedusa bahiana; assembly: GCA_025379985.1. Taxonomy (NCBI): domain Eukaryota; kingdom Metazoa; phylum Chordata; class Amphibia; order Anura; family Hylidae; genus Phyllomedusa; species Phyllomedusa bahiana. Next base: position 17,595 of record JAODAL010014529.1, on the reverse strand, counting down.
CCGATTTGGAGCACACTGAAGGCTGAAGAGAGGAATACAGGATATGAAATGCCTTAGTGGCAAAATCCCTTTACACAATTCTGTCATTTAGGCAATTTTTAAAGAACTATCGGCCAGAAATTAAAAGGTAATTTGTATTTGGTTATTGCTCCCATCCCTGAGAGCACCTCTTTGGGATTCAGAAAAAATAAAAACCCATACAGTGGGGAAAAAAGTATTTAGTCAGCCACCAGGCCAAAGCAGGGAGGTGGCTAGGAAAAGGGCACAGAAACTTAATACAGGGATATGAGGGGTTGCTCGGGGACGTTGGTTGGGAGCCATGCCCCTTCATATTGAGGGCCGCCACCCGGAATTTAAAAGGGTTTTCCTACACCCAAAAGTGATTGGGTTAACCCCTTCCACCTCTCCTGCTACACAACCCCCTACCAATTCCACCAGTTCAGGCCTTAAAGTGGTAGGTACAAGTGTCCCCAGGTGTCAGCGACTTTTAGTTCATTTGTGACTACTGGAATCTTGTCTGTGAATCGTTCACTTTCCCTTTTCTTCTCATTTTGTCCAGACCCCCATGACAATTCTCCAGATGCCCCTGTAGAAGGAGCGAAGGAGAGGGGGGGAAGAGAGTAGGGCCGGGGGAATTACATGCCCCCCACGTAGAGAAGTGGGTCAGCACCAACACCCCTGTACCTAACTATAACCCTGCCTGCCCCAATTATGCAACACCACACCACATATGCATTTTTTTTGGAGAGAAAAAGTAACCAAATTTTTGGAAGGGGATAAAGCAGTAGAAATGCTTGAGAAAAAGCTACACGAAACCATGTTGATTTTTAAAAAAAAATCGATGACCCCCCCCACCTCCCAAAAAAAAAAACACAAGGAAAGAAAAACCAAAGGAGCGGTTGCCCCCGCTCCTCGGCCGGGGGCCGGGGGAGGGCCGCCCCCCGGGTGGGCGGGTGGGGGGGCCCGCGGAAAGACCCCGGGGGGTCCGTCCGCGGGGATCACCGGGCCCTCTTCCTGCCCAGCCCACGTCTCTCCCCCAAGCAAGGCCCCGGGGGGTGCCCCCCCCCTAGACGCCCCGCGCGCAGTTCTTGAAAATTTAAAAGGGCCAGGCCCGATAATTGGAAAATTCCCGGGGCTTCCCTTTTTAAAGGACCCGTCTGCAAATCATTCCTTGCTGGATCTTTGTTGGAGCCTTAGGAAAGCTTTCCCTAAATTTTATATTCTCACTTACCGTGTCCCAGACCTCTTGCCGTTTCCTGACTCCGAACCTCTCCCGCCCCCCCTGACCTCCCCCTGCCCACGACCCAAACCCATTGCCGCTTCCCCCTGACTTACCGCTTTCCCCAAACATTCTTGGAAACTTTTCAATTTGTACCTCGCTGACCTCGGCCGCCATCGCAAGCAAGTCAAGTCAGGGGGGACGACCCCGGTTGCCTACGCCGCAGCGGTCCATCCCCCTTTGCGGCGGGTTGGTAAAACGGGGGCTACTTTGATTCCCTTCCCCCGGGTGGCTTAACTATATCGTTGGGTGGTCCCGAGGATCCATACCCAGCCCTTACACAAAGTTGTAGAGTGCTCATATTTGCCTATTGTTTTTCCCGCTAAAGGGTTGACCGCCCCGAGAGTTTTTCACGAAAAAAAAGACCCTAAAGCCATATATTAACTGAAGTCAATAGGCCAAATACACAATGATTTTATTTTCTTAATTTTGTCATAGGTAGTTTTTTCAAAGTGTTGGCAGTATGCTGGAAGGTGTAGTGTTTTCTTCAAGCTATGTGTCCTGTTTTTTTCTCCCATGAACTTCCATTGTTCTTTCTTTCTTTTTTTTTTTTTTTTGCATAAAAAAAAGCATGTACAGGTATCTTTTAAGTGCTTTTTTAGATTTTTTTTTTCAATTTGTGGTTACAACATAATTTGTGATAGGTGGAATAAATCATGCCAGAAAAAAAATACATGGACCAATGCACTCAAAAACTGAATGAAAAAACTAATGTCGCCTAAAAAAAAAAGCATGCCGCTTTCCAACCTTTTTAAATATTTAAAATATTAAAATATTTAAAATTGAGTGTGAATGGGGCCATACTGTATTTATGAAGTCCATCAGGTCTGAAATAACCACACAAGTTTGACTATATCTTGGTACACCACCTGCTGTATCACCTCAGCAATTATGTGCATAATTGGGGAGAAAATGAAAAAACTGGATGGTTCATCCCAAAAGGGGTTAAAGCGTTTTATAATCTCAGTAAACCCCTGCCCATCTGATCCAAGGGGTTAATACATGCCGGGGGGGGGTGAGGGGTGTGGTGGGGGGGGGGGGGGGGGGGGGGGGGGGGGGAGGGGGGGGGGGGGGGGGGGGGGGGGGGGGGGGGGGGGGGGGGGGGGGGGGGGGGGGGGGGGGGGAGGGGGGGGGGGGGAGGGGGGGATCCTGAAGAGGAACACTTGAGGGGTTAATTAATCTTGTGAATCCCTGGTTCTGCTTTCAGTAAGGCCAGTCAGGACAGTCTCTTTTGTAGCAGTCACCAGGGGGTTAACTGCTGTCAGTGTCTCTGGTGTAACTCGCTCTAAACTGCTTGTACATGGCTCTAAAGGGGAGATGGCAGAATATGCTCACCTGCTGACAAAAGAGTCAACAGGACACCAGTGATGATCTGCCCAGAGTAACCACCGGCACCTTCTGCTTAAGAATTACTATGATCGCTACCACTCTCCCGATCCGGCAGTGCAACAGTTCACCTCTCCCCCCTTTCCCTCCTCCCCCCTTCTCATTAGCATCTCACAACCTGCTCTACAAGGAGTGATGGGCAAGGAGCGCAGAGGCTGCACAAGGAGAAAATTACACGCTGCCAGCTGCCCAATAAAACACATAGTGTGCCCTACTTTTTCAATGTTACAATGTCTCATCACTGGGTGTATAAGTGCCCGGCTGACGGATAATCCCGATATGGCCCGACTACGGAGCGCTCTGCAATCCTGGTACGCGTGCCAGCAGAGAGGGCCCCGAGTGCCACCTCTGGCACGCATGCCATAGGTTCGCCACCGCTGTCATAGGTAGACCTCAACTATGAGAGACAAAATGAGAAAACAAATCCCAAAAATCATATTGTCTGATTAAGAAAGAATTTATTTGCAAAATTAACCCCTATGGCCTTAAGCTATGTCTACACTCATCAGAGAAGAAAAGGACCTTAAAGCGGCCGTTCTTTCACTATGCAGGACCGTGGCTTTTGTCCCTTTGTGCAAAAGCCGCGGCCCTGCCGCTCTCGTGTTTTCCCGACGCCCCCCATAGCAATAGCATTGTATGGGTAAGACTTCAATAAGACGAGAAGGGCACTGGCGTATTATACAACATGTTGTAAATACGCCTCTGCCGAAGAGACGGGCAGGATAAAAGACGAGCTGTGTAAGACATCAACTCTCTTTTCTATTGCCGGCTATGGCGACCACACTGACGATTCGTATCTCCGCGCTTTTAAAAAACGAAAAAGCGCCAGAGATTAACGATCGTAATCAAGTCATGTGGACATAGCCTAAACTTGACACACCCTATTTTTGAAATCTGGCATGTGTCAACTTATGTTGAGAGATAACTTTTTTGTGACACTTTTACTTATCCATGTGATTCAGAGATTGTTTTCTCGTGACACATTGAGTGTTTTAAAGTAAGTAAGACATTTTTATCCATTACAATCCTTGATTGATATTTGAAAAATATCAAAATTTTGTGAAAATTTGGAAAAATTTGTCATTTTTGAAATTCAAAAATTTGCCGTAGTGCAAGACAGATAATTGTTCACCACAAAAAGTTTATATCTAATGCATATCCATATGTCCACTACAGGGTTGCATCAATTTTTAAAATGTCTTTTTTTTTTACAACTTTGGGGGCTAGAAAATTTAGTAGTAATTTCTCACATTTTTCAAGAAAAATTTGCAAATACATTTTTTTTAGGGACAGTCCAGTTCTGACCTGGCTTTGAGGGCCCCTGCATGTTAGATACACCCATAAATACTCCATCTAAGAAACTAGACCCCTTAAAGTGGTTTTACAACATTGTTTAGGGAGAATTTTTGTACAAACGATATAGGTATTTGCACAGAAATAAAAGCAAAGTGGAGTTAAAATTTCAAAATTTCACTATTTTTGGCAGATTTTCAATGATTAATCCCTTAGTTCACTGGAATACTGTAAAATGGGAACTAGGTGAAAATCAACTTAATATCAATTCCCCAGGTCTGTTTTTTTCCCCAAAAAAAGAAAGCTATCCCAATATGTGGCCTATCATGCATTATTTGGCTCAACCAAAGAGCCCCAGAAATAGGAGGAGCACCTACTGACCTGGGGTCTCATTTTCAATACGTATATTATAGGCGCCATTTCATCTTTGAGGACACCCTAATGTGCTAAAACTTAATAAACTCCCTTAAAAAGACCCCTATTGTAAACTACACCCCTTAAGGAATATATCCAGTCGTGAGTATATCGTACCTCCACAGGTGCTTCACAATATTATTAGCATTATCTGTGAAAAATAAACAATTAAATGATTTTTCCAGCATTCTGCAATTTTAGCTTTAAAATTATTCAAATTTACAAGAATCCGGAAAAAAAAGACACCGCAACCTAAAAATTTGTTACACAATTTCTATCCATATCGCAAATATCCTACAAGTGTGTGTTAAACTGCTGTTTTGCGCATTGGCAGGCATATAAGGGAGGGAGCGCTATTTAGGCTTCTTGGCACAAAGATTATTTGGTGGGATGTCATGTCGACATTTGCAAAGCCCCAAAGGACCAAAACAGGTGAAACCTTCCAGAAGTTGCCCATATATTGGATTCAACACCCCTCAAGGATCTCATAGAGGTGCGTATTGTGCATTTTGGGCGCACAGGTTGTATCCATGGTGGTTTATGTTTTTTTCAGCATTGGTGGGCCATTAAAATGGGGAGGGAAACACAGTTCCCCATGGGTTTTTTTGGTTACCAATTATACAGCGTTCACATGTGCAGATAAATGAGTGTATAACTTTACATGGGAGTCGTATGATACGAAGTATTATACATTTTCTATATGTTTTTTTATGTTTATGTACATATAAACAATAGAAATGGGGTCATAAAAATGTGTTTTTATGTTGTCCTATTCCTGACAGCCATAACTTTTTTATTTTGCTGTGTGCAGAGTTTTATTTTTTTTTTTTGTTTCTGTGTGTAGGCCTTGTTTTTAGCGGGGTGAATTGAATACTTTTATTGGTCCCATATGGGTGCATATGATGCTTTGTTCACTATTTATTAGGTTTTTGTGAGACGTTTTGAACAAAAAATACAGCAACCAGTAAGTGTATTTTTATTTTTTTATAGCGGGCCCCCTCTTCCGTTTAAATATGACATAATAGCTTTACTCAGCTGGTTGATACGATGACAGTGATACCCAATTTGTATTTTTTTTTTATTTTTTACTGCTTTTATACAATAAAAACACTTTTATTCAAGAAGGAAAAAACTTTTTTGCATCGCCATAGTCTGAGAGCCATAACCTTTTTATTTTTCTGTGTATGGAGCTATGTAGGGGCTTTTTTTATGGGATGAATTGACATTTTTATTAGTATAATTTTTGGGGGGACAAGACTTTTTGATCAGTTTTAAATCCGTTTTTTGGAAGGCAGGGTGAAGGAAATACTGCAATCCTAGTAGTGTTTTTTATGTTTAAAAACAGCGCTCACCGTGCAGTATCCAAACAAGTTAGTTTTTACTCTGTGGGTTGATACGATTAAGTGTGATACCCAAATTACATATAGTTTTTTTTATGTCAAGCCACTTAAAAAAAAAAAAAAAAAGTGTTTTTAGTGTAAAATAATATTAAAGCATCGCTATTTTCTGAGAGCCATAACTTTATATATTTTTCCCGTATACAGAGCTGTGAAACAACATTTATTATTGCGTGATTGAACTGACATTTTAATGGTACAACAATGGGCATTTATAGGGGTTTTGTATCGCATTTTATTCATTATATGTGCTGCTGGATGAACAAAAATCCGCAATATCTGTGATTTGTTTTTTTTTGCTTATTTTGTTTACGGATGTTTCAATATACTGGAAAATAACATGGAACAGATATATATGGCAGCGTCGTTAAGGTCACGTGGCATACCAAATATTGGTACTTTTAGTGTTATTTGATCTTTGGGGGCGATTGGCTTTGGTAAAGGGGAAAGGGCAATGTACGTTTTTTTTAATTTCTTTTCGTGTTTGGAGTTTTACTTATTTTTCACTTTTTTTTACTTTTTCACATTTTTTTTTACTTTTCCCCATAGGGCATTTGAATCAGTGATCTTTAGATCCTCATTCAATAGGAATCATTACACAGCTTGTTGCTGTGTACTGGTTCCATGTCAACTGTCAGTCTCTGATGCCGGAGCCATGCTCACAGGGCACGGCCGGGGCAATCGTACGTCACAGATTAGAATTGCGAATTGATTCAAAGGAAGGTGGACTTCGTTAGAATTTCAGGAGAACTTCGGTTTCTGAACTTAAAGAAAAAAAAGAAAAAAAAAAAAAAAAAAAAAAGAAAAAAAAAAAAAAATAAAAAATAAAAAAAAAAAAAAAAAAAATAAAAAAAAAAAAAAAAGTAAAAAAAAAAAAAGAAAAAGATAAAAAAAAAAAAAAAAAAAAAGAAAGAAAAAAAAAAAAAAAAAGGAAAAAAGAAAAAAAAACAAAAATAAAAAAAAAAAAAAAAACAAAAAAAAAAAAATGAAGAAAAAAAATAAAAGTACAAAAAAAAAAAAAAAAAAAAAATAAATAAAATAATAAAAAAAAAAAAAAAAAAAAAAAACAAAAAACACAAAAAAAAAAAAAGAATAAGTTTCGAAAGTTTGGGGTACTTCGCGTGAACGAAGCGTGCATTTGATTGAGAAATATGGCTGCGAGCACATGGCGATACAAGGGCGAAGAACTCAGGGAGGCAGACAGCATAGCCTACATGACCTGATGCCGAGAGAAGCCAATCATAGACCAGCGGAATTCTGTGATATATAAGTCCCCGGGCGCGACGCGTGGAGCTCCATACCGCTCTCACTGTAGTTGATAATGAAAAGGTGCGCCGCGGCAGCTTGATCATAATCTCATACAAAATAACTCACTTTTATACTTTATTTGGGGGGTGACACAGCATTTGTCTCAGAAGACTGGCTTCTCTTACGTTCTAATTCTGATTTTGTGGTGTATTGGAACTGAAGTCCATTGTGCGACCAATGCCGGCTGCAAATACCATTGTTAAATGCTATTTCTCACAGCACATATGAATATCCAATGTTTATCGTAAGCCTGTTCCTGTCTTTATTCAATTTAAGAAACAGCATTTTAAAAGTCAAATACCATTATAATTTTGGATGCTCAATTCTTTTGCGCAATTTTAGATCCAGGGTTTAATTATGCGTTGTTCTGCCTTTGTGGTCACTAAAAGAAACGTCTTTTTCACCGCCAAAGAAGAAATTTTTTCTCTGTAAGCATAAATCAATAACCGAAGGATTAATTACAGATTTTCCTGTTCTTGTGTACCGAAAAATACACGCCATTTTAACACGCAACAAAGCAGGAATTGTTGGCAGCAGTATTCTTTTTGCGCAATTTACATCCAGTGTTAATTAAGGGCGTTCTTCTGCTGTTGTGGTCACTAAAAGAAACATCTTTTTTCACCGCCAAAGAAGAAATATTTACTGTACGCCACTCATAAATAAAAAAAAAAAGAAAAAAAAAAAATTCATAACCGAAGGTTAATTACAAGATTTTCTGTTCTTGTGTACCGTAAAATACACGCCATTATAACACGCTACAAAGCTAGTAATTTGTTGGTTGCTCATTCTTTGCGCAATTTAGATCAGGGTTAATTAAGCGTTCGTTCTGCTTTTGTGGTCACTAAAAAGAACGTTCTTTTTTCTCACCGCCAAAGAAGAAATTTTTCCTGTCGTCATAAAACCATAACCGAAGGTTAATTACAATATTTACTTACTTGTTTACCAGGAAAAATACACTCCGGCCATCTTTAACACTCTAACAAAGCTGGTAATAGTTGGCAGCATATTTCTTTTGCCAATTTACATCCAAGGGGTTAATTAAAGCTTCTTCTGTGCTGTGGGTCACTAAAAGAAACATTCTTTTTCACCGCCAAAGAAGAGAATTTTCCTGGTATCATAATTCAAACCGAAGGTTAATTACAAGTTTTTCTGTTGTTGTGTACCGTAAAAATACACTCCATTTTAACACCTACAAAGCTGGTTAATTTGTTGGTTGTCTCATTTCGTTTTGTGGCAATTTAGATCCACGGGTTAATTAAGCTTGTTCTGCTGTTGTGGTTCACTAAAAGAAAGCGTTCTTTTTCACGCCGAAGAAGCAATATTGCCTGTAGCATATCATATCCGAAGTTAATTAAGGCCTGTTTTGTGCTTCTATATTCAGTAAAATACTACAGTCTGGTTTTTAAAAACGGCACCTACAAGTACATTTTTCCTGTCCATTTGTGGAGCGCAATTTATATCCCAAGGTGTTACTCAAGCTTGTTACTGGTTCATTTGAGTCAAATACAGGGTGTGTATTTATCATAAACAGGATATCTTCATCAAACAGTGTCCTGTACATTTTATAACAAACACCTTTCAGACAGAGAGGTGGCAGGCTTCTAACACGCTGCGAGGCAGAGGCACAAACATTCCCTGAGCAGGCCAGTAGCAGCAACAGCAAGGGTACGTACGCAGTCAGGGGTTCACTCGGAGAGGCCACAACTGCCGCTGTCATCTAGGCGTCCATGTTTGTGTTCAGCAACCCCACATGGTTTCCTTGATTGGTTGACTAGGTCATCCACTTCCTCCAATTCATCTACAACCCCAGCCAAGAGTGTGGGAACGTCAGACACAACCCTTAGATTGTGCATTGCCGGGAAGCGGTCAGCAGCCCTCACCTGTCCATCAACCCGACTCTGTCCCCATCCGGTTCCCTCAGCAGAGATCACTATGTGGTCTGGGCTCAGCGCCACTAAACAGTGCAGGATGAACACTTTGAGGTAGGGCAAGTCAGCAGCTATTTGGCAGCGAAGAAATGGGGCCAATATCCCTGCTTCTTGCAGTAATGATGTGGAGAGTGGCATGCGGAGGTTTTTTGGCGAGCGGTAAGCCTCTGCATACTAAGTACGGGTTTGTTTTTTTTTTTGAGGAGGACAAGCAGTTACAATCAAACACTCATTAATATAAACATGGTGTTCAGAATCCAGTTTCTTGCATTACCCAGTATGTATAAATGCAGTGTATGAGGAACTTGTAAACTGTAGGGGAGACCATAACTACAGGAATTTGTTTTAGAGGTTGCTTATTTGCATTCGTGCCATTGTTGCTGGAATTCAGGAACAAAACTGGAATGGGACCGAAAACACAAAAAAGACAGCTGCAAGAACAGGCTTGTATGAAAAATGGAAGGTCCTCCCCTGTTAGAGGTGGAAAAAGTGGAGGTCCATCCCCTGTTTAAAGTGTGGTGAAAAAGGGAGGCCCTCCCTGTTAAAGGGGAAAAAGGGAGGCCCTCCCCTGTTAATGGTGTAAAAAGGGGAGCCTCTCCCACCCTTCAACCTGTTCATCCAATTTCCCCCTGGTTCAATAATTTCCCCCTGTTATATATTATTCCTGTTCATCAATTTCCCCCTGGTTTCATAAATTTCCCCCTTTTAAATATATTTATTCCTTTTCATTCATTTCCCCCATTACAGTAAATTTCCCACTGTTTTAATATATTTATTCTTGTTCATCAATTTCCCCATGTTCATCAGTTTCCTGACTGCCCCGTTTACCCTACCTTTCTGCGTACGTTACCTGAACCTCGACTCTCTGCCATGCCCTGACCTGTTGGCCTACCGTTGACTATGAGTTTTTGGTCTTACTATGTCGTACCCTCGCTGCGCCTTTGGCTTGCCACTTCAATCTAGTCCGCGCCAGGTGTAGCGTACCTGGAAGACTCCCGCCGCAGCATGGGGTGAGTCCATCCCGCTTTGCGGTGGCTCTGGTGAAAACCAGGACCTACTTATGATCCCGACTTCCCTGCGTGACTATTGTGCATCGCTTGACGGTGTTCCAGGGATCCACTACCGGCTGTCCGTGACAACAGTGAAACAGTAGGAAAGAACGTTAGTCATCCCTTAGTCCCCTGCGACTGCCAAATAACGCATGTCCCGCAGAAAGGGCCTGAAGCAACGGCAGGTGTCACACCGCTCCACCACCACATGAGCTCCACTGAGGCCGACATAAAATTACACAGGGGTGTCTCCATACCGATTGGATCATCAATAAACCATCTATACCTTTCTCTGTTCATAGAGTCATTCCAACATATGGAGGCTGGTAATTCCCACCGTTTGGAAATGTAACATATCAGCCTATGTTGGGGGAGGCCGGTGTGCCGCTTGCAGCTAAGGAGGTGGATTGGGGTGGTGTAAGAACGGCTGAAGTGCATGCAAAGTTTCCTGGCGCCTTTTTAGAGAAAGTCTTGCAGATGTGTGAAAGACTTAAATAACCTATTGAGCATTTCCTCCCGTGTGTGACCGTTCGCCCAGGGGAATCAACCTGGTTCCACTTGGGATCATCAAAATTGTCATGGCCTTTCTCTGTTCAATAATTTCCCCCTGTTTATATATATTTATTCTTGTTCAATAATTTCCCCCTGGTTAAAATATTTATTCCTGATCATCATTTCCCCCGTACATATATTTATTCCTTTTCATTAATTACCCCCCTGATAATATATTTTATTCCTGTTTCAACAAGTTCCCCTGTTAATATATTTATCCTGTATCATCAAGTTTCCCCTGTTAATATATTATTCCTGTTCAACAATTTCCACCTGTTCATCAGCTCCAGTCCTGCCCCGTAGTACCCACTTTCTGCTATGTTAACTCTTGACCTCGAATCTCCGCCGCCTCGCCCTGACCTGTTGGCCTGACCATTGTGACTACGAAGTTTGTCTACAATTCGTTCCCTCGCTTCTTCTCGGCTGCCAACGAAAGCTAGTCGCTGCCATGGTTAGCAACCTGGTAAGGACTCCTACCGCAGAAGTCATCTGTGGTGAAAACCGGACCTACTTAGACCCCCGATCCCTGGCTTGGCCGCTACCACCGCTGCGTGGTCCAGAGCAGCCATCTTAACACGTTTCGTTCAATGGCTGAAGTGAATGCCGGTTTCCTGGCCAGTTCTTTGAATGGGTGTAATGAGTCCACCACTTGAAAAGGGAGGGACCTGCAGTACCACCAACTTGGAACAGGAGCACGGTGAGTTTCTTACTTAGGATGGGCAAATGCATACTGCTGTCTCTTGGCAAATCGTCTCGGTGGAACGACTGCTGGCACCATGAGTGCCGAGGTTGCAGGATTATCTGACCTGGTAGATGATGTAAGTAGACAGGGAGTTGTCTCTTCGCAGAGCTGGTGAAGCCATGACTCCTGTAATGTGAGGCGGCCACTGGGGGCTACAGTATGTTTGACAAGATGGACCACCACAACTGAAACAATGTATGGTTACACAGCATGATGTTGATGGCAGGGCTAGTGAACTAACATTTGGTCCCTGGAACACGCTTTACTTTCTGCCCACAGATACTACATATAGATTATGGTTCAACCCTCCTCTGGATGCCTCGTCAAAACACTGGCACACCGCGAGTAGGTATTTTACCACCAAAGCGCTGCATGGACTGACGTTACCGCCGCTGACCCTGTTGAGCCCCTTGTGTCTGCTACTTCTGGGACCTTAAAGTGGGTGGTCTAAATGTGTTCCGTTTTGGCTCCCAACCTCCACTGCTGCCGACCCTGTCTGACTCCTTCCACACTAACCGAATTACGGCTGCGCCACTGAGCCAGACACGCAAGCTGCTGCTTCTCTTCTCCCTATGATAATGATGAAACCTGTACACTGATGGTCTGGGTCAGCTCATAGCATCACATGCTTATATCAAAACCTACCATATGCTGATGACAACCCAACTTTACATCTCCGGCCAGACATTAACTCTCTACTGTCCTAGATACCCAGATGTCTGTCGTCAGAAGCCTCATTCCTTCTCCTCCCCTGTCTCCTCAAACATAATGTAAGATACAGAATGCTTACATGGCTGGGACAAAGGTAAGTGGAGGGTAGACAACCGCTTAGGGCGCCACTTCAGCTCCATGGAGAAAAAGGGGGCTACAAGGACTCATGGAGTGACTGAATTTTCCGTTTGGGGGGGCAACTTGTATACCTTGTTTAACTAGGGCACCAGAATTAACTGTCCAGCCCGCCTGCCATCTCCCGTCATCTCATGTAGCGATCTGCTACATCAATAGTGATTTGTGCCTGTCACCGCCGTCCTCCTCAACTTGTCTCTGTACAAAGCCTGACCGCTCGCAACATAACCCTCTATTGCAAATCTCCTCATCACATAGTTGCCCGCTTCTCAAGAAGCTGCGGATGTCCTTCCCCACCTCATTGCTGCCACTGTCCTCAATAGTTGGTCCCACTGTAATAGTGTGCAGAGCCACAGTACATAGTACGACCTCTGCTGTGGGAAACGAACGGACAGAGGTGGGTTAGGACAGTGAGAGCCCCTCACCTGCTCCCGGCATGCCAACAAGGGTGTGTGTGACAAACCCACCGACTCTTGGCTGGGGTTTGTAAGATCGTCATCTGGAGAAAGGTATTACCTAGTGTGTGTCAACACATTGGCCGTAGATGACACCGGATGCTGTGGCCACGGGCAGGGTGACTCCTGCTGTGACGTCCCCCTTACTGTGCGCTATCCTGTGTGTGGCTCCGGTAATCATACTACTGGGTTTTCTTGAACGCATGGTAGGATCACTTGTTTTCTTTCCAGCTGTCCGCTGCCCCATGACTTTATCAGGCTACATTCCGCTTCATTTTTTTCAGTTTTGCCCTCTTAAAGTGGCCCATGAATTCTTTATAGTGAAGTATTCTTAATTGCGCGGCAGTCATCTGGGTGTCATACTAAAACACAACATTGTATGAAGACCAAACCAAGGTCCCTCTGCATATTTAAGCATGGCACAACATTCTACAGCACCCTGCAGGCTCTGTACAGCCTGGAAATAGCTGTTTTTTAACGCAATTCATCCCGAAGCAATTCAGACCGAAACTAATTTTGTCGGAAAATTCGGCGAAGTTACCAAAACTAATTTTTGAGAAATTCGCCCATCTCTAGTCACAGACAACCCGGAAGGCATTCGACGCAAGACAGAGACGCAGGAGGAGCGATTTCCTCCTCTGTCTCCCTTAGTTATTGCGACCCATCGGTCACGATAATTAAGGGGTTAATCCCCCTCCCCCCGATTACAGCTGACATACCGCGGCGATCGCGCGAACTCTTTCTTAGAGTTCGCGCGATCGTCAGGACATATGCATACGTCCAGGTGCGTTAACTCCCCATTAAGGGGTTAAGTAGAAAATAAGTATTTGGTCACATACCGACAAGCAAGATTGCTGGTTCTCACAGACCTGTAACTTCTTCTTTAAGAGGCTCCTCTGACCTCCACTCATGACCTGTAGTAATGGCACCTGTTTGAACTTGTTATCAGTATAAAAGACAACTGTCCACAACCTCACACAGCCACACTCCAAACTCCACTAAGAGCTGTCGAAGGACAACAAAAACAAAATTGCAGCCCTGTACCAGGCTGGGAATACTGAATCTGCAATAGGCAAGCAGCTTGGTGTGAAGAAATCAACTGTGGGAGCAATAATTAGAAAATAGAAGACAAACAAGACCACTGATAATCTCCTTTGATCTGGGGCTCCACCGTGGGATCAAAATGATCACAAGAACGGTGAGCAAAAATTCCAGAACTACACTGGGGGACCTAGTGAATGACCTGCAGAGAGCTGGGACCAACGTAACAAAGGCTACCATCAGTAACACACTACGCCCCCAAGGACTCAGATCCCGCAGTGCCAGACGTGTCCCCCTGCTTAAGCCAGTACATGCCCGGGTCTGTCTGAAGTTTGCTAGAGAGCATTTGAATGATTCAGAAGAGTATTGAGAGAATGTCATATGGTCAGCTGAAACCAAAGTAGAACTCTTTGGTTGAAACACAACTCATCGTGTTTGGAGGAGAGAGAATGCTGAGTTTCATCCAAAGAACACCATACCTACTGTGAAGCATGGAGGTGGCAACATCATGCTTTGGGGCTGTTTCTCTGCAAAGGGAATATCCCAATCGACAACCCCCACTCGGCTTCCAACAAACTCCTTTCACTCGCTCCTCCTTCGACCTTCCCCCCAGTGGACTTCAGGACCAATCATAAAGAGGGACACACTTTGGACCTCATTTTCCCACCCCCCCTCTGCCCCTACTAAACCTCTCAAACTCCCCCCCCCCATACTGCCCAAAACCCTGCTTACCTTCCCCCCACCCCCACCCCCCTGCTCCTCCTGACCATATCCATACGACCCCCGCAGAAACCTAAAAAGCCTCAACCATTCACTCCCTCTACCTCTTGCACCTCTTTAAACCCCATCTCCTTTTTTAATGACCCAGCCCGGCCACCACTTTCACAACCAAACAATCACCACCCCCCTTGACTCATCGTCCTCCCACCCCACAACAAACAACCCTGGACACAGACTCCACTAAAAAAACTGAGGCGGCTTCCAAAATTGCAGAAGCCGCTTGGAAAAAATCCCCCCGATGACTTTCCCTCTACAAAAAATCACTAAAAATTTTAAAAATCTGCACTCACCTCACCAAACAGGACTTTTTTCCCCAAAACTCATTCCTCCCTGCTCACAACCCCAGACAATTTTTTCAAAACCTTCAACTCTCTCCTACCCCCCCAGCACCCCCTCCCCCATCCCCCCTTTTCACAAACAACTTTGCATTCCCCCTTCATTCAGAAGATAAACCACATCAAAAAGCTTCAGCCCGCAGTCCCCAACCACCCCCTCTACTCTTGAAAAACTGCTCTTTCCCTTAACCTCTTCCCCACTGTCACTCATGACAACCTTTCCTCTCTACTGTCCAAACCAACCTCACAACCTTAGTCTTGCCCCCCACTGCCATCCCACCTCATCTCAGACCTCAGTGCTTCAATCATCCCAGCCCTCCCCTCTCTTCAACCTAAAAAAAAACCCTGGAAATTTCCCCTTTTCCCCTTAAAAACATCACATCACTCCTCCTAAAAAAACAACCCTTGACCCCCCCTCTCGCCCAACATCGCCCCATCTCACTGCTCCCTTTTGCTTCCAAACCCCGAGCACAGTCTACTTCAGCTTCCTCCCCCCTCCCTCCACTCTCTCTTGACCCACTACAATTGGTTTTCCGACCCCACCACTCACCGAAACCCCCCAACCAAGGTCACCAAGACCTAGCAACTGCCAAACCTCACGCCACTACTCTGCCTTTTCCTTTTAACTTGTCCCGCCTTTTGACACGTCGACCCCTTCCTCCTCTACAAAATCTCCCCCCCGCAACACGGGTTGGCCCCTTTCCCGGATCTCATCGTACCTCACTGATCGACATTCAGGTTTTCTCTTCTCGCTCCACCCCTCCTTCCCCCGGCCACTCGCTGTTGGTGTCCCCTCAGGGGTCAGTCCTGGGGGCCTTTACTCTTTTCTCTTTTTCACTCTTGGCCCGGTCAGCTTTTAGCCCCACATGGGTTTCATACCAACCCGTAGCGATGATACCCAACCTACATTCCGCCCAATGTTACCCTTGTTTTCCCCGGGTCCCCGACTGTCTATCGTCCATTTTTCCCCCCTTTTTCTCATCAAGTCTCCTAAAACTAAATTGGGGGAAAACAGAAACCCATCATCTTCCACCCTCCAACCACCCCCCCCCTGATCTTCTATCTCAGTCAAAGGTGTACACTCTCACCTGTTCCCCAAATCCACGCCTTGGGGGAATCCCCCGACTCCGCCTATCTTTCAAAAAACCCCACATCCAAAACCCCCCACCCTTGCCTGCCCCTCCACCTGAAAAACATCTTCCCCCCCCATTTCGGTCCCAACTTGACACCACAAAAAAGCTGGCCATGCCCTGTTATCTCCCCCTAAAAAACTGCAACATCCTTTTTCAGTGGCCTCCCGCAGCATCTTGCTCCCCCTTCAAACAATACTCAACTCTGCTGCCCCTCTTATCCCCCTCCCTCTCCCCCTACTTTTTTCCCCGCCCCTCCCTCTGTAATCTCTTCACTGGGTCCCCGTTTCCCAGGGAAATTTATTTCAATTGCTAAACCCTGACCTACAAGGCCTCCATGAACCTCCCCTCCAAAACCCGCCCTAATTTCCAAATATCTCCCCCTACGCAAAATCTCCCTCCTTCAGACCTTTTTCTCTGTTCTCCCCTTATCAGCTCCTCACATAACCCTTCAAGACTTCTCTCGGCTTCCCCCCCACTGGAACTCCCCCCAACACCTCAGACTCTCCCCCACCTCACCAGCTTCAAAAAAACAATCTGAAAACCCTTCTTAGGCTTGCCTATAATTACAAAACCCTGGGGCCCCTATACCCTCCACAAACATGCTGCCCCACCTCTTTTCCCTTTCCCCCTTTGTGATTGTAACCCCCCGGGTAGGTCCCTCCCTCGCGGCCAATTGTCTTCCACTTTAATTGTACTTGTTTGACCAGTTAGTATGTAACCCCCCCAAATGTACAGCCCCTGGGAAACCCAAAGGGGCTTTAAAAAAAAAATAATAATAATAAAAAAAAAGGGGCAGGGCGAGATCCTTGACTGAAAAAAAGAAAAGGGCCAGACAGAGATTTTTAGGCAAACCTTTTTCCATCGGGAAGACTTTAAAAATGAAACTGGCTTTGGGGGTTTTCAGCATGACAAAGACCAACACACCGGCAGGGCCCAAAAAAGGAGGGCCCTTTTTAAAAAGCATTTCAAGGTCATAGATGGCCTCGGCCAACCAGATCTCAGCCCCATAGAAAAACCATGAGGGGTTGAAAGTCTTTTTGCCCGCGACAGCCCCAAAAACACTGCTCAAAGGAGCCATGGAGGGGAAAGGGTCAACATACCGCAACAGTGTGTGCCAACCTTTTTAAAACTTTCAGAAAAAATTTGACCCTGCATTGCCAACAAAAATATAACAAAATACGAGATTAACTTTTGGGTTAACCCAAAAACTTATTTTCCACCAAAAATTTTCAAATAAAATTTTTCCGAATCAGACCCAAAGGATTTTCATATTTGTTTTCTCATTTGTCTCTCATTGTTGAGGTTACCTATCATGTCAATTACAGGCCCTCCCATCTTTTAAGTGGGAGAAATTGCACAATTGGTGGGACTAAATACTTTTTTTCCCCCGCTGTATCACAAAAGCCCCCCCCCCTGAAATAGGGATTATAAATCACCTACAGGTTCCTTTTAAAATAGAAGATGTTTCTGCATTGTGTTCGTCTTTTATTTATTGACTTTACTTATGATGTAGGCAATGCACAAATGTACCTGTTTTAGTATTAAAATTTGGAAGGCATATTATAAAACACAATGCCGGAAATGATGTTTGGTTTGGACAGAGTAAAATAAAACAGGTGAACGGATTGAAGTATAATCTGACAGATATTTTAAAAAG
>JAODAL010014528.1:0-87177 GCA_025379985.1 Phyllomedusa bahiana | reverse complement strand
TCTGGGGATGCGGGTTTGGGGGCTCATGCTTGGCCAGAAGGTATAGTCAATATCCAGTAAACTAAAATAGTGGTTCAAAGACTCCTTTTCCCAGCACTTTTTAATCTGTCGGTCAGACAGGTTTAATGGTTATTCTGCGGTACAGGACAGATATAGTCAATGTCCAGTGAAACTAAAATGGTGGTTGAAAGACTCCTTTTTCCGTCACTTTTTAAATCTGGGGGTTATGCAGGTTTGGGGCTCATGCTGTGGCCCAGGACAGGTATAGTCAATGTCCAGTGAAACTAAAATGGTGGTTCAAAGACTCTTTTTCCCAGCACTTTTTAATTCTGTGGGTCAGACAGGTTTAATGGTCATTCTGCGGTACAGGACAGATATAGTCAATATCCAGTGAAACTAAAATGTTGGTTGAAAGACTCCTTTTTCCGGCACTTTTTAAATCTGGGGTCATGCAGGTTTGGGGCTCATGCTGCGTTCCAGGACAGGGATATTCAATGTCCAGTTCAAGTAAAATGATGGTTCAAATCATACTGCCTTCTGGCACTTTTTAATTTGTGGGTGATGCAGGTTTAAGGGTCATGCTGTGGTACAAGACAGGGATAGTGAATGGTCTGTGACTTTTTTTCTGTGGCTTTTATAACCTAAGTGTGTTGCCTAAGATGTAGCATGTATCCATTTGACTGTTGTGGATGTTAATTCCATCTTCTCCACCCTGTTTGGGTGTAATAATGAAGGTGTTTTTGCTCTCCCATAGACTTTAATGGTGATCGGCGATAATCTATTATCGGATATCGGAAATCGTCTTGATAATTGCCGATATCGACTATCGACAAGATGACGATAGTCAATGTAATCGCTCATCACTATTCAGGAGTTATTGAATTGTTTGCTTTTTTTTTTGTTGTGGTATGTTTCACAGGGTCTGTGTATATAAGTGTTGATATGTTATGGTTTGATATATGTTTTCCTTTTGCTGATTGTATCCTTATTGTTTTTGTGACCTTTTTGTTTTGTATTTTAATGTGTTTTACCCCTTTTTACACCCTTTAATTCTGGATAATATATAATCTTTGTATATACATTGTTGCTGGTGTGATTTCTTTGCTGACCGTCCCCTTAGAATCTAGGTGATAATATTGTTGTTCAATGTTATTTTTATTGAATATTCATGTAGTTTATAATAATTAATACTTCTTACACCAGGAAGATAGGACTCTGGATGTTTGTGAGATGAAGTGTGGGTGGAGATTGTCACGAACAGTCACCAGTCCCATCAGAAAATGTCAAATTTCTGTGTTCTGAAACCGGCCTCTGCTCCCACTGGCGTTGGGTGAATAAAGCTGTTACTTTTCCCACCAAGCTTGTTATGGCTGCACTGTGCTGCAGCGTTCAGGAAAGAAATGAAAATGAGAAGAACCTGTAGGTGTTAATACAGGCTATCATTGGGAAGTGGATTAAAGATAGAATATTTGTAGTGACTGTGTCCCCAGGTGTAGGGAGGCTGTTCATATACTGAGTCACCAGAAATCATCAGTCCTGCCATAAAAAATGTAAATTGCCTGGTACAAAAACGGCCACTGTTCCTGTGAAGAAGGTAGTCAGCCGTTATTTCCCCACCAAAATTGTGTTACATTTTCTAGGTCTTTAGTAAGCTGTCCATTTATCCCCCTATGTATCAGAAAGATCTCACCTAGTTCAATAATGTGAGGCTCCCCGTGTGTTCTGTTAATGTCCCTGTGGGGCGGCGTGGAGAACTGGGATCAGGAACAATGTGGAGGGGAGTGATGGTGGTTCACCGTTACCCTGAAGGTCTGCTCCAGTCCAACCTTTTATTTCTGTTTGGTCCGAGTTCCTGTTTAGAGTAGTCGGAAGGTGGTACCAAGTGTGATTTATTTTCTGGCAGGTGCAAGTACGGGGATCTTCTGTAGTGGAAAGTGCTTGTCGTCAACATGAGCTGTTGAGGAACATGGCCGGCTTTCCTGCCCCTTCTCTCCTCTTCCAAATCTATGTGCCCAAACTATGGCCAAAAGGGCAAACTTTTGGCCTCTAGTGGGCTATTTAATCCTATGGATAAGTTTAGCGCACACGTCAGGAGCTTTCCTAGCATACATGCTAAACGTACACCATAAGCGTGGTGTGTAGCTAGATAAATTTTACCACTTGTTCCACGAATATCCATTGGAAATAAGAGGTATGGTTATCAGAAGTTGAGGATGAAAAAAATGAAAAAAAATTTCCACTTCCTCAAGATTAAAATAGGCAGTGTCTTTAAGAGGTTAAAAATGGCAACACAATACATGATCATAGCCTTTTACGCTACTTGAGGGTAATCAGTGCCCAGCCAGAGGTTACACAACAGTATAAAAAGTAAATAATTTTAATGAAGACAGTAAAAGTCTAATATGACACAACATCAAACAGCACGATAATGTATAGTCTTTTGGTCTGGGTTTGCACATTGTGGCCACGACATTGTGGAAACCGTGCTATCATGCAGTATGAAATGGTATTTAAATTGACTGTAGTTAAAAGCAGCTTTATTGTTAATAGCTAATAATATTGGAACTGAACCGAGGTTTTTGACACATATCTTTTTGGATAACTGCCGTTATAGTTTTTTTAAACCAAAACTAGGAGGGGACTCAAAAGTAAAATGAAATTTAAAGAAAGAACTGATACTTCTTTTTCTTATATGATCTACTTATGGCATTGGTTCAAAAAATTGCAGTGGGACAAAAAACAATGTGTGAAACCACATAAACACAGTTTACCACAGTCCATTAACAACTGAACTACTTGTGGCTGCATTCAATCTGAAAAATATGCTAACTTGAATGACCATGCCAAGTCAGCCACAAAATGGCCGCACATTGTCCACAGTGTTGGTACCTAGGCTTACTAATTATTCAGATCACTGATTATAGTTGAATAATGGTAACTGTCTACTAGATCATTGCTTTCAGAAAAATGCATAGAAACATGTTCAACTGCCAGAATTCAGAATTAAATTGGAAGAAGTGCTTTTATATATTCATAAATGACCTTACACATGGATTGCATAGTAGAATCTTTGCAGAGGATACTAAGTTCTGTAAAGTAACACAGTACAATATAATATTTTATTACAAAGGGATCTTGATAAATTGGAGACCTGAGCAGAGAAATGGTAGATGAGGTTTAACACAGATAAATGCAAGGTTATGCACATGGAGAGGAGAAATCCATTCCATGCTAAACGGAAAAACGCTGGGAAAAAGTGACATGGAGAAGGACTTTGGAATCTTAGTGGATAGTAAACTTAATTGTAGCAGCCAGTGTCAGACAGAAGCTGCCAAGGCAAATAGGATCATGGGGTGTATTAAAAGAGGCAGTGTTAAATTTAAAGGGCCAGCGCACCGGTAATTGGCTATTGCTGGTCGCTGCCCCTATTTAACCCTGCCTCTTCCTGATGCCCTTGCCGGATCTTTAGTGCCATTAGCCTATTGAGAAAGCATTCCTAAGTCTTGTTCTGATTACCATGTACTGTACCATTTGCCTCCGTCCCTCGACCACGAATCTTGCTGCCTGTCCTGACCTTCCTGCTTGTCCTCGACCACGAACCTCTGCCGCCTGTCCTGACCTTACCGTCTGTCCCGACTACATCTACGTCTTATGATTTTGGACCATGCTACACCTCGGCTGCCTCTGCAAGCAAGTCACATCAGGGGTAGCAACCTGGTAGACTCCCGCCGCAGCAAGTCCATCCCGCTTTGCGGCGGGCTCTGGTGAAAACCGAGACCTACTTACATTCCGCTCCCTGGCGTGGCTTATGCCATCGCTTGCAGTGGTCCAGAGGATCCACTACCGTTACTCGTGACAATGTCTAGAGGAAAGAAAATTTCTACATAAACTTAGAAAGGGATTCTTTATTGTAAGAGCAGTGAGACTGTGTAACTCTCTGCCAGAGGGACTTGTCATAGTGAATTCACTAACAGAATTCAAAACGGGTCTGGATGCATTTATAGAGTGTAATAATATAACAAGTTTTAGTGACCAGGATTCTGGACACGAGTCGTTGATCCAGCAATTTATTCCGATCCCCAGCATGGAGCCAGAAAGGAACATTTTCCCCTAAACTGAGCCCACTGGGCGGCCACCTCAGGGGGGGGGGGGTTTTGCCGTCCTCTTGTTAAACACTATAGGACAACTGAACTGAATGAACTGTCTTTTTTTAGCCCTACAAAATATGTAACTATACATACAACTTTGGAAAGAGGGAAAAAGTATCCATGTATACAATAGTGCACCAAATTACAGTTAGTTTTTTTTTTTTTTTTTTTTAAATATACATTTGTAAAATATTACCTGATCAAGAAATTCTTTAAGGTTGCATTCTCTCATTTTTAAATTCAATATTCTTTCTGGGTAGGTTGAATTGAGAATTTCAAAAGACTCAATGTAGTTATCTCTTGTAATATTCAGTTCACTTAAATCAAATTCATTTATTAATGAGATAATATTCCTGAAACAATTAAATATGTTAATTGTATTTAATGATAATTTCATATAGTTTTCTAGCATGTGCATGAGTTTACAGTGTTACCTGTCCAAGCATTGCCAATAGCCAGTTTTTGCTTTGAATCCCAAAATGCAAAATATTGGAATGGAAGCATAAAGTGATGACATGCTATTGATGACTGCTATGGTCACAGCATCCTTTTCACAATCATTTCTAGAAGATGAAAAAAAAAGAAAATATTACAACTTGAGTAACGTTTTTAACCAGAAACTTGCAATAAAAGTGTATGTCGGCACCATGTATGAAACATGGTGCCGACACGCCAGTTTAAAATCACTTTGGAGAAGTGATGAAGTGTGTATGAAAGTGTTTCACAGAACTTTATACATGTGCCTGTTCTACAGCAAAATTTCTCTCAGCCATGCGACTTTGAAATTGGTATGGATCTTTGCGACAGTTACGTGCCAAACTTTGCTGCATTCGTATATTTCACACCAAATTTTGGCGCATTTGCACGATTCTGGCGCAACATGGCCCCGCAAACTTGGCACAATCAAAAGTTTTGTGTTTAGAGCAGATTGCGCAAAGTTTTGGCATACAACTGTTCATACATCTATATAACATTGCTATGACAAGTTTTTGCCCACAGAGCATGCCAGAAAACTGCCGCAGCCCCGTTCATACATGTCAACTCAAGATTCTTTAAGGTTGAGAATCTCTAGTCTACATAAATATATTTCCACCGTTATATAATAAAAACTAATTATAACAATAGAGAAATGTGTATCAAAAATACATACAGTAAAGTATAAACAGATTCATAATATAGCTGAAAAAAGACATATGTCCATCAAGTTTAACCAGGGGAGGGGATAAGAAATAGATGAAAGGGAGGGTATAGGTAATTTTTAAACTTTATTTCCCCCTATTGATCCCGAGAAACATTGAACCCACAAATCATGAATCGAACTGCCCTAAAAGGAACATTTCTCTCTTGATCCCAAGTGGCGATTAGACTGGATCAACATTAAAAACAATGATCCAATAAACCTCATAAGGGTATGTTTACACGGCGTATTGGGGCATATACTGTGTGCGCCACAATATGCCGGCCCCATTCACTTCTATTGTCAGCGGCGTGTAAGCACTGCGAAGAAGTGACATGTCCCTTCTACGCCCCGGCGTACAATACTAGGCATAATTCATAGTTCTCTATGAGAGCTATGAATTACCGTAATTGAGGCGCACATTTTGCCCGTATTAAAGCACAAATATGCGTCAAAATGCGCACCTCAATTACACCGTATGAGCATACCCTAAAAGTGTTAATATTTTTTCAGTAAGTAATTGCTACATATTTCCTCACAAATGACCCAAAAAATAGTGCAGCATGCTGTAGCATCGTTTCTATGAGCTGGTGCCCAGAAATTATCTGTATGGAATATACATCAATGATTTGTATAGCAGCAATATTATGTATCTGCCCCACTTGTTCAGGCCTTATTTAATAATAATGACCATGTTGCTGCCTTTAAAAGCTGCTGATTGATACTGAATGATCAGCAAATACACCTAGATCCTTGCCAATGAGCGAATCTCCTTGTTTTTCCCTAGGAGAATGCATATGATGCATGCAGATTATTAGTACTCAGATGGATACCTCCCAACTTTTAGAGACTGCAAAAAGGGAGATATCAGGCCACATCTGCAACCACACCAAAACACATCACACCAGGACATGCCTCTGACGATGCCCTACCTCACAGAATCAGGCACCAACCCAACAGCGGCATTACTGGGGTCTATAAACATGTATGTATATAAAGTAATGTATTGTTTATACATAAATCCTTACAAATAGCTGTAAGACAATGTTCTATTTCTATGGATGATACCTATAAATCATGGTCATACAGTGACCACATAATACCAATATACAAGGAGCAAATATCACACTGTACTGTTACAGACCAAACTAAGACTAATATTATCAATGATACCACTATACAAAGATCAAATAATACCACCACATTATGTCCACATATCACCACCACAGAGTGACTAAATAAGACCATGACACCCTGACCCCATATCACCACCACATAGGGACTGAATAATACCACCATACTGTTCCTGAATATAAACCATTACCAACAAAAACAGGGGGGGGTGGAGGGGAGGGAGAGGGTGTAGCAATAGTTAAAAAGAACAGGGATAAAGTAATAAAAACGGAAAAATCTCTAAATGCATGCTGACCAATGGCAAGAGTCTCACCAACAAAATAAATGAACTAGAATTATTAATTGCTGAAGACAAATATGACATAGTGGGGATAATTGAGACATGGCTGGACAAGAGCTACAACTGGGTGGTTAACTTACAGTGTTACAGTTTATTTAGAAGAGATTGTAAACACCATAAGGGCAGATGTGTATGTCTCTATGTAAAATCCTGTCTGAAGCCAACACTGTAGGAAGATATAGATGCAGGAAATGAACATGTGGAATCATTATGGGTAGATATACATGGGGGTAATAGCAATAATATAATTCTAATAGGGGTCTGCTATAGGCCCCCAAATATAAAAGAACCCATTGAAGATGTACTCCTCAGACAAAGAGGCAGCTAAACAGAATGAGGTTGTTATTATGGGTGACTTTAACTACCTAGGCATAAATTGGGAATTTGAAACCTGTAAACGGAACAGGTTTTTGTCAATAACTAAAGATAATTACCTTTCCCAAATGGTGCAGGAGTCAACTAGAGGAAATGCCCTTCTAGACCTAATATTCACTAGTAGACCTGACAGAGTAACAAAGGTTCAGGTTGAGGAGCACCTAGGAAATAGTGACCATAATATAATACATTTCCATTTATCTTTCAATAGAGTTTTTTGTGGAGGAGCCACAAAAACACCGAATTTGAGGAAGGCTAATTTTATTCTGCTTAGTGAGGCCCTTAACCATATTGACTGGGACAAGGTGTTTAAAAATAGCAGAACAAATAATAAATGGGAGATCTTTAAAAACATCTTAGGTGCCCACTGTGAGAGGTAAATTCCTTATGGTAATAAAATAATTAGAAAATGTGGATCAACAGAGATGTAAATAAGGCAATAAATAACAAAAAGAAAGTGTTTCAGCTACTAAAACAGGAGGGCAATGAAGTGGCCCTATAAAGCTATAAGGAAAAAAATAAAATACGGATAAGGAAAATAAAATAAGGATAAAGGCAGCAAAGCTGGAGACAGAAAGACATATTGCCATAGAAAGTAAAACTAACCCCAAAATATTTTTTAATTAATCAAATAGTAAAAGGTTTAAAAAAGAAAATGTTGGCCATTTAAAAAGTACTGAGGGAGAAATTGTGGAGGGCGATGAGAAGAAAGCAAATCTATTAAACAATTTTTTTCTCCACAGTGTTTACCAAGGAGGATGACCTTTCTGTTGATGAGCAGAGGGATGAGGTAAACTCCAACTTAAATGTTTCTTGTCTAACCCAGGAAGAAGTGCAGCTCCGTCTTAGGAAGCTTAAAATCACCAGGACCTGATGGTATACACCCCCGTGTCCTAATGGAGTTAAGTAATGTCATAGATAGGCCCCTATTCTTAATATTTATGGACTGTATAATAACAGGGTATGTCCTAAAGGATTGGCACATAGCTAATGTGGTGTCAATATTCAAAAAGAGGTCAAAAAGTGTTCCTGGAAATTATAGGCCGGTAAGTTTAACCTCTGTTGTGGGTAAAACGTTTGAAGGTTTTCTAAGAGATGCTATACTGGAGTATCTCACTGAAAATAAATGTATAACGCCGTTTCAGCATGGGTTTATGAAAGATCGGTCCTGTCAAACTAGTCTCATAAGCTTCTATGAGGAAGTTAGTTCTAGACTGGATCGGGGTGAGACATTGGATGTCATATACCGTATATACTCGATTATAAGCCGAGTTTTTCAAGACAAAAAATGTGTTGAAAAATCCCCCCTCGGCTTATACTCGAGTCACTGTCGGCGCTCGGGCGCTGCGATGGCCCATGCGCCGGCAGGGACATTTCAGCTATACGCGACTCCTCAGGGAGCACATATAGCTGAATGCTAAGTACAGCCGACAGTGTCTGGGCACTTCAGTGGCCCGGGCACTGTCGGCGATCTCTTCAGGAACTTCCCAGGAACACAGCAAAGACAGGGCTCAGGGGGCTTCAGGCAGTGAAGCAGGCCTTAGCCCTGCAACACCAATTCTCAGGCCCAGACTGTTGGTTGGAGGTGCCTTTCATAGACGTCAGCAGATAAGGAAGTGCTGCACCTGGCCCAGCCCAGTTGGAGGAGTTAATTGTTGCAGCACTGATCAGCATTAGCAAATTCCAACCACCAGGATCGAACAGACAATTGCATGCAGGCAGGAGGCAGAGGAATTTGCAGATCGTGACAGTCACTGGTTAGAACACACATGGAATATTGTGTACAGTTTTGGGCACCAGTGCACAGGAAAGACATTATGGAGCTTGAACAGGTACAAAAATAATAAAAGGACTGGGTGGACTGCAATACCCAGAAAGATTAGCAAAATTAGGATTATTTAGTTTAGAGAAAAGACGGCATCGGGGGTGAAGTGGAATAGGGATAACTCATCTGAATTGATAATTAAGGAAGCCATTTTAAGAACTGTCAGCCATTTTAATGAATCTGTTCCTGACATTTGCTTTTTGCTAATCATTCAGGTTTGCAAAGCAGATGATCTGAACTTTGATAAAGTACACATAGCAAAGGTTTGCTCAGCACATTTGCACTAGATATACAGGTCATCGTGACTTATACACACATACAAATTAAACCCAAAATGTAGGGAATCATTTTGCTTTTTATTCTGAATAAATGTAATATGTGACTTTCAGCGGGGTTTAGGGAAAAGCGGGGCCCTTTCAAATTCCAAACCAGAGGAATTTGGGTTTTCGCGGAGGGGGTAGCTTGGAAATTTTCCCCCAATTGAAAAACTTTTTCAAACAAAAAATGGCTAAAAAACCCCCCTTTGGTTTTTTGCACCCCTGTTCCCTTTTTGGGGGGGGCCGCGGGGGCTTTCGGGTTTCGGCCCCCTGAGGGCCCCAAAAACGAATGGTGGAATTTTTGGGACTTAGGGCCGGGCACTTGGGGGCCCTTTAAAGGAATTTCCCGGCCCCAAAAAAAAACAAAAGGGTAGGGGGTTAGGAAAGGGGGCCGGGGAAAAATTGGGGCCCAATGTTTTGGGGGCCTTTTAAAAACGTCGCAAAAAAATCTGCCCTCCCCCCCTTTTTTTTTTGGAAATTTAAATTAAAATTCCAACCAAGGCAACAGCCCAAATTACCCGGGGGGGGAAAAAAATTAATTTTAAAACAAAAAAATGTTTTTTTGGGGTTTTAAAATTTTTTTTTTTGGAAAAAAGGAAAGGGGGTGGGTTTAAAAAATAAAAAGGCGGGTACCAAATTAAATTTTAAAAATTAGGTTATTTTTTGAAAAAACGGTGTTTTTAAGAAATTGGGAAAAATCTTTCTGAATTTTAAATTAAAAGTTTTGCTTTTTTTAATAATCTTTCCTACATTATTTTTTTTAATTTTTAAAAGAGGGCCCTTTAAAACACTCTTTTAAAAGGGAAAATTATTTAAACTTTCCCCCAAAAAAAAATTTTAAAACCCCCAAAAATTTCCCTTTTTTCTGTAAAAAGTTTTTTTAAAAAAGGGTTTAACCCCAAAATGGAGATACCCCCTGTGTTCCTTAAAATTGTTTTTTTAACGTTTGGGGGATTTAATTAAATTTGGTTTTCATTTTTGAAAATAAGAATTTAAGATTTGGGTTAGTTTATTTTTTAAAAGTAATTTAAAATTTTTTTTGCTAATTTTTGGGTTAAAAGGTAAACCCCTTTTTAAACCCAAAAAAAAAGGTTAAATTTAAATTTTTTATCTGTTTGTTTAAAAAAACCCAATGTAATTTTTTTTTTTGAATGGGGGAAAAAATTTTTTTATAAACCCCCCAAACTTTGGGGGGTTTTATTTTAAGCAAAAAGGGGGAAGAATATTTGTTAGATCCTTGGGGGGGGAAAAAAAAAAGGGGGGGGGATTTCTTGGGAAAATTTTTTTAGTGTATAAAAAAGCCCCGCCTGTCTTTAGCAATTTTACCCCTTTTTCCCCTATACGAGAATTTTTTTTTTTTTAAAAAATTTTAGAATATGTGTGGATTTTAGAGAGTTTTTTAAAAAAGAAATTTTGAAAATTTTTTTTAAAAAATTTTTTAAAAAGGTCGTTGACTTGTGAATTTTTTTTTTGTTTTTTATGGAAAAGGGGATTTTGGGGTTTTTAAAAAAAATTTCTTTTTTGAAAAATTTTATAAAATTTGTTTTGTTAAAAAAGTTTTAATAAAAAAATTACCCGATTTATAAAAATAAAACGTTAAGAATTTTTTTAAATTGGGTTGAAAAATTTAAATTTTTAATTCCCCAAAAAAAAAATTTTTTTTTAAAACTTTAGGAAAAACCTGGGCCCCCAAAACCCTAAATTTTTAAAATTTGGGGAGAAAAATTTCCCGAAAGGGTTTTATGCAAGTAAAAATAACTTTTTTCCTGCGAGCCCTTTTTTTCTTTAAAAAAAGGTTAAAAAATAATAGGGGGGTTCTTTAAAAAATTTTAACCCAAAAACCCCCAAAAAAGTATGTCATTATGGAAAGGATAAGAATTTTTGGCCAAGCTAGGAAGGTTTTTTTTAAAAAAATTTTTTTAAACATAAGAGGCAAAAAATGGTTTTAAAAAATTTTTTTTGCTTTGAAAAAAAAAATGGGAAATTTTTTTTTTAAAATTTTTAAATTTAAAAAACTAAAAAAAAAAAAAAGGGGGGGGGGGAAAAAAAAAAAAAATTTTAATTTCTCATTTGGGATATTTATTTCCCCCCTTTAAAATTTATTTAAAAAAACTTTTTTTAGCCGGACAACCCCATCAAACCCAAAAACTTTTTTCAAAAACACTCCAAAAGGGGAGATTAAAACCCAGGGGGGTCACCATTGGCTCCTTATTTTAAATTAGTCCCATTTAAATCCAAGGGGTTTTGCCCCCCAAAAAAAAAGGGGCAAAAAAGGGGAAACCCCCCCTAAACAACCCAAAAATAAAACCCCTTTTAAAAAAAAAACACTACCTCTTGAAAAAATCAAAATTTAACCTTTTTTAACTATAAAGGCGGGGGGAAAAAAATTTTTTTTTTTCCCCAAAGGAAAAAAATGGGTTAAATGGGTGGGAAAGCCCCCCGGAAAAAACAATCCTTTTAAGGAATTTTTTTTATTTTTTTTTCAACATGGGGATTTTTTCCCCAGAAACTGGGCAATAAAAAGCATTTTTGTAGTAAAAAGGATATAAAGTTTTTGTCCCCCTTTTTAAAAAAATTTTTTTTTAAAACCAAAGGACCAAACCAAAGTGGGGAAAAAAGGGAAAATTTTTTTAAAGAAACCTTTAAAAACCAAAAAAAAAATATAAAACAAAAAAAAGAAAACAAAAAAAAAAAAAAAAAACCAAAAAAAAAAAAAAAAAAATAAATAAAAAAGAAAAATAATAAAAATTTTATTAAAAAAAAAAAAAAAAAAAAGAAAAAAAAAAAAAAAAACAACAACAAAAAAAAAAATAAAAAAAACCCAAAACAAAAAAAAAAAAACAAAAAAAAACAAAAAACAAAAAAAAAAAAAAAAAAAAAAAAAAAAAAAAAAAAAAAAAAAATAAACCAAAAAAAAAAAAAAAAACAAAAAAAAAAAAAAAAAAAAAAAAAAAAAAAAAACAAACACACAAAAAAAAAAAAAAAAAAAAAACAAAAAAAAAAAAAAAAAAAAAAAAAAAAAAAAACAAAAAAAAAAAAAAAAAACAAAAAAAAAAAAATTTTAAAAAAACCAAAAAACAAAAAAAAAATACAACAAAAAAAAAAAAAAAAAAAATTATAAACTTTTTTCCACAAAAAAAAAAAAAAAAAAAAAAATTTTTTTTTAAAGAAAAAAAATTTTAATAAAAAAAAAAAAAAGGGGGTTGGCCAAATTAAGGTTTAAAGGGGAAAAAAAACCACCTGGGGTTTTTTGGGGGCGGAAATTTTTAAGAAAAAAAAAAAGTTTTTGCCCTTTAAATGTTGGCCTTTTTTTTGGTAAAAATTTTGAAAGGGGTTTTTCCTTTTGGGGCTGTTCTCTAGTAGTCCCCCCAAAAACCCCCAAAAAAGTTTTTAAGTTTTGTATTTTTTACAAAACTAAGGGGGGTAAGTAAAGGGGTTTTGGGAAATTTAAAGGGGCGGGGGGTAAAAACCCTTTAGATTTAGGGAAAATAAAATTTTTTGGGTAACATTTGAATAAAAACAAGTTTTTTTCCCCCCAGGGGGAACTTGAAAGCATGTATTGTCAAAGGAAAAAATACAATTTGCCCAGTTTTTTTTTTTTAAAAGATTTTTGTTGTAAAAATTTTAGCACAAGTTGAAAGAGATTATTTGTGTTTTTGGGGAATCCTATTTTGAAAGTAACAAAGTTGTTAAATGTTAAGCAATACTTAAAAAATTAGCAAGCCAAATGCCTTAAAAAGCCCTTTTATTAAATTAAATGTCTGTAAAAACCTGTGTCTTCTTTTAAATTTTTAAAAAATTGTTATCCAAATTTGCCTCCTTAGGAAAGGCCCCCATGGAAAGGTTTTGGGGTGCGCCCAATTTCGATTTTTCTTTGGGCCAGTGAAGGAAAAACCCGAGAACCCAAAATTTCCTGACAAACGCTAGCTGAAGCTACCCTTGTGGGAAGACAGCGAGCGAAATTGGCTCCACACACTGGGGGGCACATGGTTTCACTGCAGAAGCGGAAGGCTGCCCCGATGTACTCCAGAGATGCGGTGGAGCGTGGAGCTTTACCTTCAACCTCCCATAAAACCCGGGCCTTTCCCAAAATCCACAGGGAGACGCTACCAAAAGTATGAAGATTATTGTATTCTTGGGGTTTGTGTTAAATTTTATTCTTTACTCCCGGTTTCTTCAAGTTTTCAGGACTTACTTGGCACCATGGGAAAGTATTACACACTTTTTAAATTTTTTCGTACCAAAAGATTTAGCCAAAGTTGCAAAAGACTGATATGAGGTGCCCAAATTTTCTCTATTTTTTGGAACAAAAACCACCCCCAGAGGGGTACTTCAAATTTCACCTTATGAAATTCTGTTTGGAAAAAATTGTTAATTACTCACTTCACCTCCAAGGGCTCAAATTCAGAATTAAAATCCATCTTGGTTATTGCAGCAATCTAAAGACAATGGAGAGACTTACATCGCAAGGGGGGGGACTGCAATTTTGTTTTCCCACTCTCGCTTTACAAAGCAAAGGACTGTGTTTGATCTGTAAATTTTTAATGTTTGGTTTTTTTACAGAAAGTGGGAAAGGTCATGCCCGGCCCAAAGTGAACAAGCCTGTGACAACCCCTTCAAGTGTGAAAACCGGAGGAACAGGGACTTGGTCCTGCATGTACGTGTCACTCCCTTTAAAGACAAGGGGGAAAAGATGCCGGGTTTCCCAAACCGAAAAGTGAACCCCAAGTAAACCCGAGTTCTACTGCTCCTTTCGGGGCTCTGCCATAAAACCACCACCCAAACCGCGCTGGGTATACATAAAGAAACCCCCTTCCATGCTGAAAAAAGAAGACAAGATGTTTCTCCTGCTTAATTAAACTTCAAAATTTGTTTGTTGCTGCTTTATTGCTACGTTTCCACAGGGCTGATTGGTCGCATGAGCTGAAGTTTTTCGGACGCCGACGGGGTGAGAGTGAGTACAACGCTACTCAAGGATTTAAACATACAGCTGTTAAAACATTTTTTGGTTATTGCAAAAATAATGGTACAAGTAAAAATGCATAAAAAGGGTTTTTAAAACATGAGTCTACCCCAAAAATACATAAACACTTTTTTGAGGAATAGAACCATAAGTTAGTTAAAAATGAAACCAAAATAGCTAAACGCATAGTTTCAAGACCATGGGGATGCCACATTCCCTGTACATCATATCCTTAAGTTCAGGGCTACACCACTTCCTGCTACTTACAGTTCCAATAAAAGATTAGTTTTAATGACAAACCCCCAATTCTCATCCCTATATATCAGGTTCAAACTTCCAGATGAATAGAGCACACTACAATGCGAGTAGAGTACAATTTCCCCTAGATTTGGAACTTTTGAATAGATTTTTGAAAAAAAAAAAAAAAAAGATTTTCTTTTACATTTAAGTTTTCCCCTAGACTAAAAGCTTTTTATTTTTTCAAAGCATCATAATTTAGGAGGTGAACATTTTTTTTCAGGGGAAATGGTTTTTAACATAGGTTTTCTTGCCAAGACAGGGAAAAATAATTAACTGGATCCACAAAACCTTTTATCAAATTTTAAACCAAAAATCATGATCACTCAAAAGGAAAACAAAAATACATTGAAATGAAGGATCATTGACAACATTAATGATGAGATTTTTGATGTCATTAAGATTCAAGGGTCTTACGATATAAATAGATTTTTAATGTTTCAGGGTAAGCATAATGGGGCCAGCAGGTAAAAGGGTTTTTCCCCCTAGCTCAAACCCCGCCCAAATTTATTCAGGGGCATCGGGATGGGTGGATTAGCCCCTCTTCCTTAATTTTTGTCTTATAGTTGGATCTTGATCAAATGTTGGAAAGAAAGGGGAGTTGCTAGAGTTGCTAGAGACCAAAAAGGTCTATGGGCAAACTGTCATTTATTCATGAAAACATCAATACTGGCAGGGTGAGAACAGGATACCCTTTTAAAAGAATCTCAGGGGGGCTACATATTTTAATTAAAATGGGGGTTTTAATTATCAAGGGGAGGAATGAAGGGAATAGGATAATCATATTGATAATTAAGGAAGCCATTTTTAAGAAATGTCAGCCATTTTAATGAATCTGTTCCCGAATTTGCTTTTTGTAAACATTCGGTTTGCAAGCAGATGATTGAACTTTGATAAAAAACACTAGCAAAGGTTTGCTCAGCACTTTGCACTAATATACAGGTAATGGGACTTTACACAATCAAATTAAAACCCCCTGTAGGGAATAATATGATTTTAAATTTTGAAAAAATGTAAATATGTTGATTTTAAATATCGAGTGCTCCCAAAAAAAAAAAAAAAGATACGGGTACCGTGTGTCCAGTTATAAACTTGATCTGTGTCTAACGTCATTAGGATTAATAATTGAAAAAATGTGTTATTGCCAATTTTTGATGAATTGTCAGCTTAAATTTTAAAGAGTAATGAAGTTTTGGGTTTTGATTTTCTAAAATGTACATCCTATAAGTTTTTGGTTATCTGTGTTGGTTAGAGTGAAATCATCTCATCACCCAACCCTTAAAAAAAGGGTTGGAGGGTTAAAAAATTTTTCTTATTTATTTGATCTAAGAATCCCAGTGTACACTGTTTTTTTTATTTTCGATCTTTGGAAGAAAGGTTGATCTTGTGGGAAAAAAGCTGCCCCATAATAAAAGTTTAATAATTTAAGGTCAAAAGATATCTCGCTAAGATTTATTTTACCCAGGACTTTCAAAACAAGGGAGGATCCCCTAAAATCTTGAGGAAAAAAGTTTCTGCATAGAAAGAAAGCATTATTTACGTTTGAGCAGTAAATGTGGTACTCTCTCCAGAGGAAAATTTTCTGGTGAGTTCAATAACCGTTCAAAAGGGTCTGGATGCTTTCTGGAGGGTAAAAAATAACAAATTATGTGAAGGATTTTGGGGAGGGGTGTTGTCCCCGGGATTTATTCTGGTTGCCAGATTGGGTCGGGAAGGAATTTTTTCCCTTAAATGAGGGCAAATTTTTTTTCCCCATGGGGGTTTTTTGCCTTCCTCGGACAACACTTTAGCAAAAAAAATGAATGGTTTGGAGTTGTCTTTTTTCGGTTACAAATATGTAATATGTAAGATAAAGGCACAAAAGCTGGAGACAGAAAAGTATTTCAAGAAGAAAACTAACCCCAAAATAATTTTAAATATATTTCGCTATTAAAGAAAAGAACTTGCAAACTAATATAGAGAGCTTCCAACACCACCTTAAAGATCGGAAGCATCGCCAATTTATGCGAGATCTTGCCGATTTCAGAGACAATAAAGCATATCTTTGTCTGGGCAATAGGAATCTCAATAAAGAGGCTCCTACCGATATCTCTTCAACCGATACTGATATATCCGATTCAGATAGGGAGGGGGGGTCTAGACCTTCAGGGTCATTAACCAGATCTAGAGGACATAGAGGAGGACGGAGAGGACATCAGAGAAACAGTGGTGGGGGTCAACGTGCTGTAGACAAACAGTACCAACTGAGAGAACGTACCAACACCCCATCCTACCGAGTTTAGAATCTTCCCAAACAGGAGAGTCACAGATAATCAATCTTTCTGACAAAGTATTGACACAAGACGAGATGCGTTTGTTACGGAAGGGCCTATCATTTGTTCCCACAACAAGATTTAGCCTTTTTACATGGACCAAAGACTTGCACATGTTCGCAAGGAAGCTAAGTTGTAAAAAAATTTTTGCAATGAAAAATAAAAGAGAATGTACCGAACTAGGCATCCCACAGGACATGTTGCAGGATGCGAGACTTCTGTTCGGACTAGCAGACATTCTTCAGAATGATGTCGGTAAGGTTCCCTTTACTGATCTGAGGGCAAAGAATAAAAATATGCCTCCAATTGGTGAAGTTTCCTGTGTAGACGTGTTCATGGGTCTGGTCCTTAAAGATTTAGCAGACATAGAGTGGTCAAAATGGAATAACTTTTTTAAGATCAGAACATTCGGCATTGCAAAATCTTTCCAAAAGCCGTGAATTATGTATCAAACCGTGAGATAAGGGGGGCAACATTGTAGTCCTCAACCACAACAATATCATGAGATGTGTATTCACCTCCTATCTGACAGGGACTGTTATGCACGACTGCCATCAGACCCCACTGTGCATTTCCAATCGGAACTTAACACTATACTAAAACAGGCGAAAAACGAGGAACTCATAGATCAAAAGGAATTTGATTTTCTATACCCACGTACACCACAAGTTGCTACATTCTATGCCCTTCCCAAAATACATAAGGGGGTTTCCCCCTTAAAAGGTCGCCCCATAGTCTCTGGAATCAATTCCCTTTGCCAGAACTGTGGTATCTATGTAGACAAGATCTTGGTACCCTTTGTTGAAGCCATACCATCCTTTACCAGGGACACCACAGATCTTCTCAAACGCACAGAGGTTCTGTCGATTGGCCAAGAGACATGGCTAGCCAGTATCGATGTAGAATCGTTATACACCTCGATCCCACACTCATCTGGCTTGGAAGCTGTAAAGTGTTTCCTGTCTACTAGAGGTATACAACTGAGGGCCCATAGCAACTTTGTGGTAGACCTCTTGTCTTTTACCCTGACTAGGAACTATTTCCTTTTTGATGGTGGGGTCTTTCACCAGCTACGAGGTACCGCCATGGGAAGCACTTGTGCACCATCGTACGCTAACTTGTACCTCGGCTGGTGAGAGACCTCCATCGTCTTCGTTGACTCTCCTCCTACTCACTCCGAAAACGTAGCCATATGGGCTCGTTATATCTACTATATTTTCATAATCGGGAACTGCTCTAAGGAACAATTTGCAAAATTCGTACAACAACTTAACGTAAATAAATTCAATCTTAGATTTACTTACGAGATAGCATATGACTCTCTACCTTTTCTCGACATTCGCATTTTCAGAAATCAAGAAGGATTTCTGTCTACCACTAGCTACCGAAAACCCACGGCAACAAACTCCCTTTTGCGATGGGGGAGATGCCACCCTTATTCCCTCAAGAAGGGTATCCCTCGTGGACAGTTTTTGCGATTGAGACGAAACTGCTCATCCATTGATGACTTCAAAAAAGAGGCAGTTGACTTGAGAATGCGCTTCTTAGCCAAGGGCTATCCTGATCACGTTCTCAGACAGGCTTATCAGAATGCCCTTAAAAAAGATCGAGTTCAACTCATAACACCGAAATCAGTTCAAAGTTCGGATAGAGATACCACAATACGAATTGTAGGGACCTTTGACAATGCAGCCCCTTTGGTCCGTCAGTCCTTGAAAAAGCACTGGCACATCTTAAGAATGGACCCGGACCTTAGGGACTGCGTTGATTTGTTACCTTCTATCTCTTATCGTAGGGGTAGAAATCTGAGAGATCATCTGGTCAATAGCCACTTTGTCCCCCCTAAAAAGGAAATGTGGTTGTCTAGGCCAAAGGGATCTTTTAAATATGGTAATTGTTCCTTTTGTGATTTCATGGAAAAAACAACCGAATTTACTGATGATAGTGGCACGAAAACGTTCCACATTAATCAGTTCATCAACTGTAAATCTTGTTTTGTGGTCTACTTGGTGACGTGTATTTGTGGTCTAAGATATGTGGGCAAAACCACGAGACAATTACGTCGGAGAATCAGTGAGCATTGGGAAGACGTTCGCCATCAGAGGGACACACCTATTGCCCGACATATACACTCTACCCATAATGGCAACCCTAAATGTCTCAAATGGAGAGGTATAGACTGTATTGTTCCCACTTTGAGATGCGGTAACTTAGATCAACGATTACTACAAAAAGAATGCTACTGGACGTTTACACTGAACACCAGGGCTCCCCATGGTCTGGACGACCAATTAGATTTCAGTAGCTTCTTTTGACATGTATATATTTTTTATATGAGATAGTACACCGTCTTGGGATTTTCACGTATTAATCTTAAATACCATATAGAGCTGGATATTATTTGCCGTAGTTGTGAAAAAACTTTTTGTCCCAATAAATATAGTCATGGACTCTGATATGTATGGCCCCTTTAAGTGTTACACTGGGCCATGTATTCTGAAACTATATAGATATTCAAGTATCTTATGGCTTTGTCTATTGTGACCCTGAGCCTATATATACCTGGGCCTTTAGTGGGTCATATATACAGGCTCATCCCTGTTCTCCTGCCACTAAATGCCGCCTCTTTATCTCTGTGAACAGTGCTGTAATAGCCGATGCTCCAACACTGCTTTTCAGCGCGCCCTGAAGATAGCACGGCGACGCGCGTAATCTGCGCATGCGCCGTTACCAGGGACGCGCTTTCATCTAGTTTCCAGCCGCGGTCGCACTAGACTACGTCACTGAGGCGCCGTTTTGAGCACGCGCATAAATTCAGGGCCTGTTGCGATTCTCGGCGTCTCTGTTATTGACAACCGAAGCTGAGAAGCCTTTACAGGGCGGGAGACGGACCTCACCATGCGATCTAGTAAGTTTACACATGGTGGCTGTTGTCTATAAGTAAATACCTTGCTGTGGAGTCGCTTTGGTGTGACTTCTTCCCCTTCTTTTCAACAGCTTGGTGATTAATTGGACCGCCTATCTGTATCATTCAGGTGGTATGTACGACTCAAAACCGTACATTTCTATTATGATGCCTACTCCTGAGTATCTTTTCTGGCACTGTAGGTATTGATATTTGTTATTTGTATACCTTTATTTTTGATGCCTACTCCCGAGTATCTCTTCTGGCCTTGTAGGTACTGATATTTGTATACCCTTAGCTATCTCTAGGACCTATTTTGGTTACACACTTTTCTCATTGTCCTATTGCATTCATCTATATCTTTCTAATTGTCCCCTGAGGAAGCCAACTGATTATCTAATGGATGGCTGAAACATGTTGGGACGGGACTAACATGGGACGGGACTAACATTAAGAATTCATCCCGGGGGCGTGGCCGGGTACGGACCGAGATGGACGCGTAGTAAAGAGGCTCTCTGACCAGATCGCAGATAAAAGGGGCTAATTCGTTTACTTTCTGGCAGAAAGCTAATAAAAACTACCTGCATTAGTGCTTAGACATTGGAGGAGTGGATTGAGGCTGTCTGCGCCTGCCTTCACTTAGATAAAGACCTTTGAAGCGGACGTGAAGGGTCAGACGGCTGCTGCACCAGACGCCGAAAGAAGAGAGAAGCGGGATCACGGCCATTGGAGCAGAGCTGAGGAGCGACGAGGAGAATCACAGTGGAATTACCTGCACAGACAGAGGAGCGGGGACTACCAGAACACGAGACATCTCGGACACTGCCCCTGTCGGGACAAGAGCGCTGAGTTGCGTGGGGAGCGGAGACCGGAGACCTAACCGGACATCGTGGTGGGACCGTGAGTACAATAACCCTGGCTGGGGGAGACCGGAGAGCCCAGAGGAGACACAAAACCCAGCGGAGCCCAAAGCATCAACGCCAATACACGCTGCGCCACTTCTTACCTTCCCGTACAGAGGCAAATCCGCCATTACAGGCAGCGCTTCCATGCGGCTCAGCGCGGGAAAATCCGCCATCTTGTGATTCACCGCGGGGAGACTGCTTGGCTGCAGGGCACCGGGTAGCCACAGATCCTAAGCCTCCAAACCCAGGGACATCTAAATCTGTTCCCTATCATACAGGAGAAGACTCCATAGGTCTCTCGACCCCAATTACAGTCACAGTAAGGCCTTTTGAGCTGTGCCATACCATCACAGACAGGGCCCCAAGCAAAATACTCAGGACTGACACCCCTGGACACCAGGGATCCCAGACTATCACAGTGCTGGATGATCACTTACAACCCATTCAGCAGAACATTAAACCTACCGACCCAAGTTTAACAACTATCTCTATAAGCAGCGAGGAGAATAATTACCCACAGCCTAGCACAGAACCACGGGTACACAAAAAAAGGGCTGACTGGTCCGTCACAACCTACTTAGGGGACATCTCCACCATGCCGCGGGGATACAAAACGCCGGGCTCTAAGAAATCAGGCACTGAGGCACTATCATTTGCTTCACACTGGGCAGACCCTCCAGGTGAACGTGGAGATTCTAATCCCCCTTTCTCACTCTCTCACCATTCCCAAGAGGCCTCGTGGCGCTCGTCGTCAGAATCCCTAGCACAAGATACACATACTGAACCTCTAAGCACTTCAACTGCCACAGACATGAGAGAATACCTGACTCATCTCCCAACCAGATCTGAACTCAAAGCACTAGTTGAAGACCTAAAAAATTCATGGCGATCTGAGGTCTCACTGTTACGCCAAGATTTCAAAGCAATTGCCACCAGAGTGGAAGACCTAGAAGATACACAGGATGACACCAGAAGATACATCTCCCAGATGCCCTCTGTCATGACCACTCAGGCCTCGGTGTTGCAGGATACCTCGGACCATCTAGAAGATCTAGATAACAGAGGCCAACGCCACAATATTAGAGTGAGAGGGATACCAGAAGCTAAAGGGCCAGAAGATCTATATTCACAACTCACGGCCATCTTTAATTCCTTACTTCAGGAGTCCCCCTCACACCAGATAAAGATGGATGGAGCACATCGAGCATTGAAACCAAAAACGAATTCGGTAATCCTGAGAGATGTCATATGTTATATAAATGATTTTGCCCTCAAGGAACGCATTATGGCAAAGGCTAGAGCAAGCAAAACCATAGAATTTCAAGGGTCGCAAATTCAACTGTACCCCGACCTTTCGTGGATAACTCTCCACAAGAGAAGATGCCTCAGACCCCTTTTAGCTGAACTCAAACGTAAAGAAATTAGATACAAATGGGGTTTTCCATTTATGCTTACAGCCACAAAGGAAGGCAAATCTTTCTCCTTACGTAAACCTAAGGACCTCCCAGCGTCCCAGCGACCTCCCAATGTTTGCTTTGCCAAAACCGGAGATCGTTAATTGGGAAAGACAACTTCTCCCCGAGCCGCCTCCGCCGATATGGCAATCACCTGCGAGGAAACGAAGTAGAAACGCCACCTCGACGAAAGCAATCACTCCAACCTCCAGTCCTGGCGTGAATACTTGAGTTTGTCTAATGACACAATATTGATAAGGGACACTCTCATGAGGCCTATAGTTCGGGACGCTCCGCAGATGTGCCTCCCCTATTTACCTGATGCCAGATTAATGATTTAATAATAATACTATTCTAGCCCCTATCATCATCATACTCACAGGGGATACAGTTGTAAAGAATTTTTTTTTCTCTCTCTTCTCTTCCCCCTCTTCCTTACTTCTCTCTTCTTTTTCTCTTACTCTGTTTGTCTCCTCTCACCCTTCCCCTTGCGGGGAGGAGGGGAGAGACAGATACGAGATCCCTTACTCAACTGCCCCCTATTAACCGCCTCTGACCCCAACCACCTCCTGTCATGGAGGTCATGGGGGAGAGAAAAATGTTGCGATTACTGGTTACAGACGGAAATGACCCATCACCTTCTTTCCCCCACTGTAGGGTTCTTTATTTTTCTAGCTTACACCCAATGTGACCCTTGGAGGCACCATAAATGCCTTCTTTTTTATGGTATTTGACCCCTGCTCCAAGATATAGAATTTGGGTATATTTCTACTTTTTTTATACCTTTTCCCCTTTATGGGTTTGCTTTAATGTATTTAGAAATTCTATTGTTTGTCTACCCCCCCCTTTATGTCTCCATACCCACCTGCGCATAGCAACACACAGCCAACTTAGAGGGGAAACAAAACTTTTTCCGGGGTAATTTTCCCCTAAGCTAAGTTATTGTCGTTAAACGCAAAGGATGAACTCCAAAAAAAAAGAGGGTCCTTTTATACAAAACCTCAAGCCCATTCGCCTGAGATATTTTTTTTACAAGAAACACATTTTGATGGGAATGGTAACTCCAATTTCTTAAAAGCTTTACCCTCGGTTTATTTACCCTCGCAGGAAAGGGAAAAAAGGGGAGTGGCTATTTGTTCGGCTTTGCCCCTTTCCGCTCAGGAAATCATATTGATCTCAGGTCGATATCTTTTTTTACATGGCACCCCAATTACCCTTGCACTTAAGAAATATTTATGCCCCAAATATCTCGAAACCCAAATTTTTGGTAAAAAAACTTAAAAGCTTTCTGATTTTCCGCCAGCTTTCTATTTTAGGGGGGGCTTTAACGGTGGTATTTTCGGTTTAGCAGAAAAATTGACCATAGGAACTAAACCACTCCCCCGCACAAGATAGATTTTTAAAGTTTTTCCGTAAAAATCAAAAATACTCTTTGTTTAAATCTATGGAGAGTGTTGCACCCCAAAAGAGCGTCTAGCTTTTTTCTCTACCCTCATAACACACATCTAGATTAGATTACTTCTTGGGGGTTCCCAACATTGCGAAAAACTGTAGAAGTAAAATTGTCCAAAATCCTGGTAAAAACCATCCCCCCAATTCACTAACGGGGGAAATCAACAACACATGACCCCAGGCCTTTGGCGACAAATAAGGGATTAATCAAACCCCAAAAAACAAAAACCAATTAACCCGATTATCAACAATATTTGAATTAAACGAAGGCACGTCTCCCCCCTCCCCTGACACAGGGAGCACTAAAAGAATAAGGGGACATTGTATCTCCCTGGGGTCAAGCTAAAAAAAAAAGACTTAAAGAGAGAAACTCTCCAAAAATTTGCATTGGGGGGTTTCCCCCCATTAAAAAAAAAAAAATTGTGGTTTGTGTGTAATTTTGATAAAATTTGGCAACTGCCAATTTGAAAAATTAATTTTGCAAGGTTTTCTATGAAAAGGGGGCAATAAAACCACTCCCTTTGCCTAACAATTAAGGAAGTACCTACCAGAAAAACCCACACCATTGAAGAAAAAGACTACCATCCAGCACAACCCCCTTCAAATAACAAAAAATTTTTCACAAATATTTCCCATTTTTATAACTTGCCAAATACTCTTCCAAATAAAAGTAAGGCAACGGAAATTTTATACTTTTCTAGCTTCTTGCCAACTCCACCTACCAAGCAAAGCAATAGACTTTCTAATGCAGAAGTAACGAAGAAGAAGGGGAACATACTTAAACAACTCCTACGGGCAAATCACAGGCCCAAATGGGCAACATTTTAGAACTTTTCCCAAAATTTTTAAATACGATTTAATGCCTCCGAGGGTACAAATGAAATGAAATTTCTAAAAAGCAAACAGCCCCCCTTACCATTTGCTTTAATTTTCGTTATCCCCCAAACCAGAAAAAGCCCCTTTTAGAGGTGTAAAACTATGACCAAGCCTTTTTGAACCAGATTTAAAAAATAACACAAATTTTACTAGCAACTAGATTGGCAGGATGGTCCCCGCAGACCCCACGGGACCAATGGGCTTTTTTTTAAAACCGTCGGGGAGAGGATAACACATGCAAGTTTTAATTTTGATTAATTTTTAAAAAAATTACCACCCAGTTTTAAAATTTGGTTTAGACGCAAAAAAGCTTTTCGACCGGTTTAAATTGGTCTACTGTTTTCAGTTTTGAAAATTTGGGCATCTCCGGATTTTTCATGACAGCTTTGCACCAACTTATTTCCTCCCCTACAGCAGTAATTGGCTCCCAATGAAACATCTCCCTCCTTACCATAACAAGGGAACCAGGCAGGGATGCCCCCCCTATCCCCGTTAATATTCGCATTGTTGGAACCGCGGGCAGCGGCCATAATGAACCCTAAAAAGGAATAATAACAGCGCCCGTAAATTTTTTACCCTTTTCGGGACGACATCCTACTACCTGACGTCCCCCCCCACACCCCCCAAACTTCACACTCTCTTGGATACTTTCCAGATTTTTATCAGGCAAAAAAATTAAACAGGACCAAACTGAGGTCTCCCAGTGGGGAAAAAAGGAGACTCCCTCTTGGCATTGCAATTAACTTTCATATAACTGAAAGAACATTTACGGTACTTAGGGATAAGTAAAAAAAAATATTCTTCCCCCTACAGCAAATTTCCCGCGAGTAACCCAAGACAAAAAAAATTTTATTGCAGAAAGGAAGGTTTACCTTTATCCCTACGGGTCCTAGCGCAGTCAAAAGACTTAATCCCAAACTGTTATATTTTATTCGAGACCCCCCCAATACAGTCCTAATGAAAATTTTAAAGATATCAGGCGGCATTTATAGATTAAACGGAATTAAAAAAGAAACGAGTGGCAAAATCGGTCCTGCAGCGATGGGGAGGGAGGGTTGGCTGCGCCGGACATTTCCAAAAAAACTGGGCCAACCAAACAAAGGCAAAAACCGGGCGGGGTCGGCGTTTTTATGCCTTCTCTGCTGGATGGAAATAAAAAAACTTGGGTTTTAAAAACCATACATTCCAACTCCCTTTGGGGTCTCAAACCCCAGCTCCGATACAAAAAACCCCTACTGGGGCCGGGGGCGCTTTAAATGTTTTTGGCCTGCAAACGACGTTTTCCACTATTTCAAGCTCCTCATCTAGGGTTCTTTTCTTTTTAAAACCCCTGCTTCCAGATCTTAGAAATGCCCAATGGAACCATGGTTTAGGAATAAGTTTTTCACTTGGCAGATCTCAAATCAAAAACTTTAAAAAATTTTCCCTCTTTTCCTATTTTAAAGATAAGTTGCCCTCCACCGAGTGCTTTTATCATATTTGGTTTAAACCCCTTTTCCCGACTTTGGGCGTAGCATAGCCCAGCGGGAATGACCCCCCCAAAAAGGGACGATGCAAACCCCGGGATCGCGGGGGCTTGCGGGCGAGCCGCGAAAATCGCAAACATGGAACCAGGAAAAATTACCGCTGGTTCATGCCCCATACCCCCCCCGGAGTGAGCTCCGGCCGGGGGTGAAAAACGCATCATTCCGCACCCTGTCAGGGCCCGCAAAAAATGAAGGGGCGCAGGCAGGGGTGACCCCTCCCACGATCGGCGGGCGGGGCAGAGATGCGCTTGCCTGTCTCCTCCCGGGACCCCCCCCCGGATGCTTTTAAAAGCATGGGGGGGGTTGTCTGGTGACGTCCCCAGCCCACAATGCATTGTACATGGGCATGTTGCCATGGCGACCTCTGCCAGCAGTAACCTGTGCACAAACCCTCTTCAAACAGCAATCTAAGATTGCTGTTCCCCGTGAGGGTTTGCTGTTAAAAATCCTCACTGGGGAAAAGTAAAAAAATGTGAAAAAGTAAAAAAAAAAAAAGTAAAACACAAACACAAAAAAAAAAATTAAAAACCTGTACACTGCCCTTTTCCCCTTTAAAAACTCCAAACACCCCCCAAAAAAAATCAAAAATAAATAAAGTACCCATATTTGGGAACGCCGCGTGTTAACGACCCCCCCATAAATCGTCTGTTAATTTTAACCCCCTATGGGGGAACGCCGTAAAAAAAAAAAACAAGAAAAATCCCCCAGAATTGTGATTTTTGAAAATCCCGCAGCCATAAATGGAATAAAAAAGCGATCAAAACTCATATAAATGCCCCAAAATTAACCAATTAAATCAGTTTATCCCGCAAAAAAAAAGTCCTTACACGGCTCTGATATGGAAAAATAAAAAATTATGGCACAGAGCAGCGATGCTTTAAAAAATTTTTTAAAAACAATAAAAAAATTTTTTTTAAAGGCTTCCAAATAAAAAAAAAATTAAAAATTTTTCGCCGAATCGTAGAAGAGAGAAA
The DNA here is from genome assembly GCA_025379985.1 of Phyllomedusa bahiana. Classification (NCBI taxonomy): domain Eukaryota; kingdom Metazoa; phylum Chordata; class Amphibia; order Anura; family Hylidae; genus Phyllomedusa; species Phyllomedusa bahiana. The sequence continues at coordinate 60,197 of JAODAL010014528.1, read as the reverse complement.
AAGGTCATGGATATGAGGGAGTCTGTTAAAAATAAAAAAAAAAAAACAATACTGGGGTTGCAGTATTTTTTTCACCCCGCCCTTTCCAAAAAACGGATTTAAAAAAGATCAAAAAGTCTTGTCCCCCAAAAAAGATACCAATAAAAAATCAATCATCCCCAAAAAACAAGCCCCTAACAGTCCCTACACAGAAAAATAAAAAAAGTTATGGGTCTCAGACTTTGGCGATGCAAAAACTTTTTCCTTTTTGAATAAAAATTTTTTTTTTGTGTAAAAGGGAGTAAAAAATAAAAAAAAAAAATTGGGTATCGCGAATGACGACCCGTATAAAACTAGATGTCACAAAACTGCACGGTGAGCTTAAAAAAAAAAAAATAAAAAAACCCAACCAGGAAATTTGTTTTTTGTTCAAAAGCCCTCACAAAAACCTTAATAAAAATGATCAAGGGCAAAAGCCCCCCATAATGGTACTAATAAAAACGTCAACTATAAAAAAAAAGCCCTAATCAGTCCGTATACAGAAAACTGAAAATGTTTGGCTACAGAAAAAGGAAACAAAAAACGCATTTTTTTAGACAAAAATTTTCATTGGGTTTAAAGTAAAAAAATAAAAAAAAAAAAAAATCTAAATCATTTCAATTTTACCCACCCCCAAAAATAAAGAAACCATAATTTTTAATGCCCCGGCAACGCGTAAATTTTAACCCAAAAAACAATGGTGGAAATGTGTTTTTCCCCCCCATTTTCATGCCCAACAAAAAAAAAAAAATTTGTAAAACCCTTTCACCCAAAATGCCACAAAACCCCTAGATGAGATCTATGACGTGCTGAATCCAAAAAGGGGGGGCTTCGGAAGGTTTCATTTTTTGGGGACTTTGGGGGGTTTGTAAATGCGCATGGCCCCCAAAATTTGCGCTCCAAAACAAAATACGCTCCCCCCCTTTTTATGCCCTGCCATGCCCCAAACAGAGTTTACACCCCCATGTAGGGTATTGCCGAACTTGGAAAGAAATTGCTAACAAAGTTTTTTTTTTGGGCCCCTTTTTTTCCAGGGCCTTTTAAAAAAAACATTTTAGTAAAATTGCAGATTATTGGAAAAAAAAATTTTATTTCAAATTTTCCCCCCCTAATGCAAAAAATTAGTGAAACACCATGGGGCATATACCACTACCCCCCCCCGTATATATTCCTTAAGGGGTGTAGTTTCCCAAAGGGGTCTTTTTTAGGGGCATTTAAAAAAGTTTTTAGCACCCTTTGGGGTCCCCAAACCTAAATGGCCCCCAATTTAAAAACGTAATTTAAAAAAGGGGCCCCCGAGTCCAGTAGGTGTCCCCCATTTTGGGGCTTGTGGGTTTAGCCAAATAATGCACTAGGGCCCCTATAGGAATCTCGAAAACAAAAATCTGGGGGGAATCAATATTAAGTTGCATTTCCCTGATCACATTTACCCTATTCTTGTGAACAATGTATAAAAATTGAAAATCGCAAAAAAAGAATTTTAAAAAATTTTACTTCCACTTTGCTTTAATTCCGTGAAAACAACCCCAATGGGTTAATAAACTTCCTAAATGGGTTTTTGAATACTTTAAGAGGTTAAGTTTCTTAATTGAGGTCATTTATGGGGTATCTAACATACAGGCAAACAAAGGTCCGTTAGAAAATAACGGGGCCCTAAAAAATTAAACAAATTTTCTTGAAATTTAAAAAAAAATTTAAAATTTTAAGCCCCTTAAAGTCGAAAAAAAAAAAAAAGCATTTTAAAAAAAAAAAAACAAACCAGCGACTTTGGGAGTTAGTTTAAAAAAAATTTGGGGATTACACGTCACTGCAGAAAATTTTTAAGTTTTTAAATGGTACATTTTCAAAATTTTTTCCCCCGATCTCTGAATTTTTTCACAAAAAACAAGATTTTTTGTACCAAAATTTTTAATTCTTTTAAAACACATGTGTCACAAGAAAACAATCTCGAATACACGGATAGGTTAAGTGCAAAAAAGTTATTCCACATAAAGTTACACTGACAGATTTAAAAAATTTGGGGCTCTGTCAGGACCAAAAAATGGGTCGGCGGTAAGGGGGTTAAACACTCAACGAGTCTCTTTTTGTTCGATAAATTTCTTTGCCCAATAGGGTTTTAGCGCTTTGTAAATTTTAAAGCCTCAACAAAGGGCATGATCTCAATATCATATATATTGCAACATCCCGACTTGCAGCCCCGGAGATAACAGAATAGACAAAATGGGGGAAATTTTTAGAAAGACCATATCCATTTACACTTGGAAAAATTATTTTGGGGTATCAATAAGACCCCAATCTGCAATATATACAAGGGAAAATTTAAAATTGATTCTTTTTGGGATCAAACTCCGCGATGCTACAAAAAATCAACCCAAAATATGAGTTCTGGAGGGTGGAGCTTCAAGGGGGACATATACAAAAATTTGGACTGTCCAGGAAAAAGGCTATTCTGGAAACGATGAGGGATCTAATTTTCAAAATTTCAGCATAAATATCCTCGATTCCCCTCTATCTGTTTAATTATTCCCCCCAACCCCTGGGGAAACAAAAGAGACAATTAAACACCCCAATACGACAGCAGCCAATGTTCAAAACCCCATAAATGGAGGAAACAAAACCCCATCAAAAACAAAGCTCCGAGTAGAAAAAAACCCTTTAAAAACTGGAAACCTCCGGGTCTTAAAAATTTATTTGCGATTTGAAGCAAAATGGCAAATGTGGGGGCTTTTTTTTCATAGCACAAAAGCTCTATGACCTCTCAAAAGGCAGAGAAACCTCCTCCCAAAGGGGTTCCCCCTTCTTTTTGTCTTTTCTCGTCCGTGTTAATAGGTGGTTTTTATTATTGAAGTTGAAAATGGTTGTCTCTTCTTATTACCCATAAACAACGTTGTAATTGGAAATCCAAGGAAACAAGAATGGTGCCAGTTTTCAAAAAAGCCCATGATCTAGCTAAAAAAGGGTCTCACCTTTAGTTTTTCCTACAAAGATATTGAGGAAATGACCCAGCTAATTCACACAAAAGGAATCGATTACTATGATTGTTGACTTAATGTAATGTTAAATTAGATTGATGTAACACAAATGAACGATGCAATCAATGTTGGAACAATTTCCCTGTTTTCAACTTTACAGTTTTGTAATTGTAATTTGCTACTATTTGAAAACTTTAATAAATATACAGTTTAAAAAAAAAAAAAAAAATTCATCTCTTTAGGTTAGGATCTATCACACTTTTTTGGTTTAGTGTTTCCTATCTTAGGGTCAGGTTGCGGACGGGAACGCCCTTATCAGGGCGATCATCCTGTATTTGTGGCTAGGATAGGGTATAATAGTCTATTTGGGTTTACCCCACAGTATACCTTTTCGTCAGGTCTCCCATCTATTTGGAATATGAATAGTATATTTTAACTTTGTATAGATTAAAAGCTAAGTATTAGGACCATTTTTTCCTCTTTCTTGTTACCTTTTGTAGTACATGTTGGTTAAGAGGCGTTTTTCTTTGCGCACACTAAGCTAAGAATTTTTTGACCTAGAAAAGAGAAGCAGCAGCATTCAGCTCATTGATAGCAGTCTCTCTGCCAAGAAAATTGCCAAACTGCATCATGTGAGGCCATGACAGCTGGAAGAATATGAAATGAAGTCCAGTCATCCATTCAAAAGCCAAGAGGTGGAAGTCCAGGGGTAATATCAGAGTCAACAAGTTGGCTTATCACAAGGTCTATCAGTTCTAACGTGACAGACACAGCAGTGGAGGTGGCTCGTATGAGTTAGATCACGGACATCCACGCAAGCACAATGCAACACGCATTACACAAGTCTGGAATGATGGCTCGAAAAAGGGTGAAGAACAGCATTCAATCTCGTCATAAGAAGCGTCGGCTTGAGTTTGCAAAAAAGTAGAAGATTGGAAACAAGTGATTGGGAGCGACGAGATGAAAGTCAATAGACCGGGCTCTGATGGGTGCAAATGGGTTTGGAAGAATCGAGGGAAAAGGGGGCTAATGGATCGAGGAACTGAAGAAACTGTCAGGTTCAGTGGAGGAAACTTGATGCTATGGTGTTGTTTCACAGCCAAAGGCTTTGGATACTTGACCAGGATCGATGTTGATCTCAATGATGAGCTATATGTCAGTACACTACAAGATAAGTTACTTTATACACTCGAGTACTATGTGTACGAAAAGGACGACATAGTATTCCAGCAGGACAACAACCTGATGCATACATCAATTTTGGAGAAGAAATGGTTCAATCACAATGAAGTAGAGTTACTGTTACCTCCACAGTCCCAAGACCTCAAACCAATTGAACACTTGTACGTAGAGTTGAAGAAAAAGCTGTATTCTTACCCAAGTCAAGTACGCACCAACATTGGAAACGTGTAGAAGAGACCTGGGATCAGATTTTGGTCAAGACATGCTTGAATTTGATACACAGCATGCCCAGGAGGATTCAGGTAGTGCTGAAAGCCAAAGGTGGATTTACCAAATACTAACAAAATAATAAAATTACGATTTTGATTTTTAGGTGCAAAACAGTAACAATGCAGTTATATGACAAGAATCTGCAGAACTAAGCAGATGCCAAATACTTGTAAGTCAAATTAATGTATAAGATAGGTAAGATGATCGTCTATAAAATGATGGTAGCCCCCATTTTACAAAGCTGTAGTGGATGGTAAGATACGGAGCCTGAAAGTCAAAAGATCAAAACATTGTTATCATTTTGTTTGTCAGTGTATGTTCTACCTAAATAGCTTGATTATTGTATCATAAGGGGATAAAAAGCCTGTTACCATTTTACTACAGTAAAGTTATCACTTAAACATGCGCCATGTATGATGGAGTCAGAGTCCGGAAAATTGAGGAGTTGGAGCTTTGGCTTACCGACTCCACAGCCCGATTTAAAGCAAGGTGAAGATGAAATTTTCAGATTTCACGTTGCTGATTTTCATCATTTGAATCTATTAATTACTGGATTACAGTAGATTGCAACGCAATACTGATTCTTACGCATGGATTGCACAGTAGAATATCAATCTTTACAGATGATAATAAGCTCTGTAAAGTAATCAACACAATAGAGGATACTGTTTTTATTACAAAGGGATCAGGATATGTTAGAGTCCTGGGCAGAGAAGTGGCAGATGAGGTTTAACACAGATAAATGCAAGGTCATGCACATGGGAAGGAAAAATCCGTTCCATGATTACTTGTTAATAGAAACGAAAAAACCCTGGGAAAAAGTGACATGGAGAAGGATTTGGGAATCCTAGTGGACAGTAAACTTAATTGTAGCAGCCAGTGTCAGGCAGCAGCTGCCAAGGCAAACAAGATTGTGGGGTGTATTAAAAGGGGCATAGATACACATGATGAGAAAATCATTCTTCCATTATACAAGTCACCGGTCAGACCACACATGGAGTATTATGTACAGTTTTGGGCACCAGTATGCAGGGAGGACATTGTAGAGCTTGAACAGGTTCAAAGGAGGACAACAAAAATAATAAAAGGACTGGGTGGACTACAATACCCAGAAAGATTAGAAGATTAGGGTTATTTAGTTTAGAGAAAAGATGGCTTCGGGGGGCCATAATAAATCAGGTTTCTTATCAACTAAGGATACAATAATCAAGCTATTTAGGTAGAACATAAAATATATTTATTGGATACAAGTTTAATAAATTGTAAGTGCAGTAAGTGAGGAAAAACTGTTTTCAACAAAAATATAGAGTGACATTCACATGTCACTTCTTTCTGCCGGCGTTTACTACACGGCGGGGAAGACAGAGGTAATCATAGCTCTCTATAAGAGCTATGATTACCGTAACAGAAGAAAGCAAAAAGTTCGGCTCACCCAAATCCGATAGGGGTATTATCTGTGGAGTAGTCCACATCTTGATTCAATCCAAAGGAAAAAAGATTTACACCAGCTTCCTCTGATGTACCCAAATGCAGGCTCATTTAAAACATGTAGAAAACTTTATTAAAACTTGTTAAAAAAATCTCAGCATATTGGCATAACAGACAACATAATACACTAATTTAGCGCATGTAAAAAAACAATGGACTAAGGTGTTTCGTATAAGGATATATCCTTAATCGTAGTCTAACTTTCTCCCTCACTAACTGCCTACTCCCTACTAGGGAACACCCACTTTCAGATCAGGTTTAACCATTAGGTTACCCAGAGCTGTTCGGCGGGCAAAAGAGATAAAAAAAAAAAAATGATAAAAAGAAAAAGGGAAAAAAAACATACCCCCCCCCCAAAAAAAACATGTTTACAAAGCACTATACTCCTAAGTGCATCAATAATTATATGATATATCCTGTTTAATATTAAGGCCTCCAGGAGCTCTAGTGCCAAGAATAAAAACCCCAAACGGTTTCTCACCAAGAATTTTAAAAATACAGATCACCCCCTCTAACGAATGTGTACCCTTTTTAAATCCCACAAAATTTAAAACACTAAAGGGCCCTTCACAGGGCTTTTTTTTTGGGTCCAATTTTGGGATCCGTGTAAGACCAAAAAATCGAACCAAAAACGCTGCAAAAAGGGGAACCTAAAAGATCCAACCGTATCAACAGGGACCGTGTTTGGATAGGGTTTTTGATGCGCAGTCGCACACTATTTTAAAAATGGGGCTCCTCGCTTTTTTGGGAGCAAAATTGACATTTAAATTCTTAGACGATTTAAAAACGGATTAACGCTGGGAATCACCTGTGAACCCCGATGCGTGTTTCACTTAAAACAAGTAAATCATATTGAATTTTTAAACTTGTTTGGGCCCATTTGGGTCCGACAGACGTATCCAAACACGTATCTAAAAGCGTATTTTCACACGGACCCAACACATCGTGTGAACATACCCTAACATCTCCTGCATGTTATACAGTTACATTGTTATACAGTTAGTATGGTTGGAAAAAGACACCTGTCCATTAAGTTCAACCAAGGGTGGGTAAAATGTGGGTAAGGGGGGGACCAAGGTTTTTCAACCCCAGCCCCCACGGGAACCCCAAGTCCAAAAGGGGGTAAAAACCCAACTGCTCCGGGGGAGACCCTATCTCTGCCCACGGGGCGCACCACCAGACCCAAAATTTTACAAGCTACATAAGTATAAATATTTTTTATTTCGGTTTTATCTAAACCCCCCAACTTTCCCCTTGCGGCCAACTCCTCAGGGGGGCACCCCACTTTTACATTTTTACAGGAAGAACGCTTTTTCCCTCGGGAGACGAACCCTTTTTTTTCTCTACAAAGGGGAATTTTCCCCCTTTGCTTTTGAGGGGGCTTTACAGAAATAATTTTTCCCCCCAATTTTTTTGAAGGGCCCATTTATAATATTTACAAAAATTTAAATCTGTCCCCCCGAACCTTTTTTTCCAAGACTAGGAGAGGATTTTTCGCCAAATTTAAAAATCGGCACGGTATTTTATTTAGGGAAATTTACATCACTATGATGAGCGATTACGTTAATTCGTCATGGGGGTCATACCCGAATGGGAAATTTATCAAAAAGATACCGATAGTCATTAATTTATCGCCGGACCATTAAATCTATGGAAGGCAACACCTTCATTCTTACCCCAAAACAGGGATGGAAAGCGAAATTTAACATCCACAACATAAAAAGGAGGGGCACCTTGGCACACACAGGTTATAAAAGCCACAGAAAAAAACCACAACCATTCATTTTCCCCCTTGACCACAGCATGCCCCTTAAAACCCGCATGACCCAAAAATTAAAAAATGCCAGAAGCAGTAAAAATTTAAAACCATCATTTTTACTTGAACGGGACTTTGAATATCCCTTTCCTGGAACGCAGCATGACCCCAAACCGCATATCCCAATTTAAAAATGCCGGAAAAAGGAGTCTTTCAACCCCTTTTTTAGTTAACTGGACTTGACTATACCTTTCTTACCCTTTTGACCTTAAAACCTGTCTGCCCCACAGTTTAAAAAAGTGCAAAAAAAGGTTTTTTGCCCACCATTTTAGTTGAACTGGACATTGACAACCTTCCTGGACCGCAATACCATTAAACCTTCAACCCCAAAATTTTAAAAAAGTGCCGGGAAAAAATTTTTGAACCACCTTTTTAGTTGAAGGGACATTAACTAAATCTCCGGAACCAAAAAGACCATTAAAACCTGTCTGACCCACAGAAAAAAAAGTCGGGGAAAAGGAGCCCCTTTCAACCACCTTTTTATTGAACGGGACTTTGACATCCCTTTTCTTACCACAATCCCTTTAAAAACCTTTCTAAACCCACAGATTAAAAAGTTTAAAAGGAGCCTTTAAACCCACCTTTTTTATTGAACTGGCTTGACTATCCCTTCCGGGACCGCATAGACCATTAAACCTGTCTACCCACAGATTAAAAGTCCCGAAAAAGAGCTTTTAAACCCACCATTTTAGTTAAAACTGGACTTTAATCCCTTCCTGGTAACAAAAGACCCCAAACCTGCAGACCCCCAGATTAAAATGCCGGAAAAAGGAGCCCCTTTGACCACCATTTAGTTGAACGGGACATTGACTAATCTGCCTTACCCGAATGACCATTAAACCTTCTGACCCCCAATAAAAAGTGCCGGAAAAGGATCTTTCAACCACCAATTTTTTTTCAGGGGACAAGACAACCCTGTCCTTTCCCAGAATGACCTTTAAACCGTCTGACCACGTTTAAAAAAGTGCGGAAAGGGAGCTTTAACCCCCTTTTTAGTTTCACTGGACATAACAAATCGCCCGTACCCCGCAGAATGACCCAAACCTTTTTGACCCCGATCAAAAAAGTGGCATTTTCTATTTTGTACAGTACTTAAATAAAATATTTTTTGGTAACTACATTTGTTTAAAAAATTTTATTTGGGAATTTTTTATTTTAGTTTTTACATTTTTATCATTTTGCTTTTTTCAAGTGTGATAACATACAACATCACCCCTCCCTGCTTTTTTTTACGGGTTTTTTTTACTTTGGGGTAGAGTTTAAATTCGCCGCACACCCCATAATAAACAAATGTCCAAAACCCCCCAAAACTTCTTAGTTGAGAAGATTTTTCCCCCCGGCTCTAAGTGATTCAGCCAATCAATTCAAGGGTTTCTTTTTTTCCCCAAAATCCTTTTCTGATTAGGGACAGACCCCCTGGAATCAAATGAGCGACCCCATATTGACTCCACCCCAGAAAATTTTAAGCCTCATTTTGTGAAATTTGTTCCAGCCCTGGACCCTTTTTGACACTATTTAACCTCACAAAATCACCTTTTTAAAAAACGTCTTTAGAAAATTTAAGCTCCCTGATTGCCCTAAGGGTAAAACCAGTGCTGCCGTCAGCCATCTTTTAACAGGGGGTCCAGCTCCAGGCCAGACTTACAGTGGGGTGCGGTAGAGCCCAGCAGCGTCGTCATCATTAAACGCAGTTCCTCCAGGGCCGGAGTTACAGTGGGTTCGGTGAGACCCAGGCTGGCTTTTCTCATCTTTTAACAGGGTAAAAACCCTAGGCAACCCCAAAAAACACCCGGCTGAAGCAGAGTGCGGGGGGAAAGTGTAGGTAAGACCCCCAGCCTTCCTCATACACGTCAAGACCGGGGATGCTTGCCCCTCCGTATGAGTGAGGACCAATTGAGCTTCACTTGAAATACTGGGTTAACCCCTGCCACCCAGTCCCCTTTTTTTCTTGCATTCTTTTCCATTTTACTCAACGTGCTGGGGGAAATTTCTCTTTTCTTTGTTTTCTGTCTTGCCCATTTTCCCAAAGTCCTCTGAAAACCACATCTGTCAAGTCTCCTGTACCCCCCTTTACAATTCGGGAAATTTTTTAAAACCACTATTTTGTACATGCAATTTTTTAGCTTTTAATTTAGAAAACCCCCTTTTTTAAAAAAGGGATGGAACCCCCCAAAGCTTTTTTTCTTTTTTTTAATTGTATTAAATGGTTTTCTCAATACAGGTATTGCTAGCTATGTTTAAAGTTTCTTGCAAAAACAATCATTTTGCAATATTGTCCTTTAACAGTGTATACCTATTCCTTTTCTGACAGCACCATACCCTTGAGCACTCTTAACAATTGTGAAAAAAAAAGTCGTTAAAACAACATTTTTTAAAATAGGACCTGTAGTCTGCTGCATTTCACAGAAAAATGCCCCCAAAAATTCAAAATAGACCCATGAGCCATTTTTAAAATTGTAAGAAAAAAATTTCGTTAGAAACAACATTTTTTTTTATAATAGGACTTTTAGTATAGCGAAACACAGCAAAAATGCCCCCAAAAATTTAAAAACTACCCTGAGACATTTTTTGAAAATTTGGGGAAAAAACAATGTCTTTTAAAAACCCAAATTTTTTTAGAATAAAAACCGTAGAAATGCGCTTTAAAAGCAGCCCCCCAAAAAATTTATAAAAATGTTTTTCCACACTGTAAAAATTGTGGGGGGAGAAAGGGGCACTTAAAACCCAAAATTTCATTTCCCCCAAAGGGGCCCCAGTTTATTGCTGTACCCACAGCAACAGACCCCAAAAAAATACAAAAAAAGATTTCCAGCCACTGTTAAAAAGTGAGGGAAAAGCCACTTAGAAGCCACATTTCTTTCCAAAGGCCATGATTACACTGTAAAACACAACAGCCCCCAAAAAATTTATAAATAGACTTCTCAGCCACTAAAAAATTTTTTGGGAAAAATGCCACTTAAAGCCACATTTCTTTTCCCAAAAGGACCATAATTAAAAGCTGAAACCCACAGAAAACAGACCCAAAACCATGACAATGCGAAAACTTCAAAAGAAAAGTAGAAAGGGGAATACGTTTTGCCCCAAAAACCGCTGTCTTTTACAGCTCCCACAGCAAAACCACAAAATGAACTTTTGGGGAACGAGAATAAAAATTGCGAAAAGACATTTAAAAAAAAAGTTTTAAAAGGGGGACCATTTCTGTTTAAGAGGAATGGAAGTTAACCGGCAACTAATGGGTGACCTGGGCAATTGGGGCCACAACAAAAACCCAAATCCACGCAAAACCCCAAATTTTTTAAAAGTCAAACGATCCACATTATCGGAAAAACCGGATGGTTTTTCGAAATGACTCCTCCACTGTGCTGAAGGTCCGCTCAGATATGACCGGGCTGCTGGGGGGACAACACCTCAGGCCGGGGCGAGCGAGCTCGGGCCATTTTGTCCCTTTTGGATACCCAAAGCTATTTGGTCCGGAACACATCCAAAAACATCGGTGTTGAAAGCAGATAGTCGTCACAATCTTAACTGGCTCTTTGTGTTGGATGTGTTTCCCGCATTAAAGCTTGTGGGTGGGAAATAAAGATTTCCAAGGCACCCATTAGGGGGTTTTTGCCACCTTCCTGCTCCCGCCGCTACGCTACTTTCACTCCGCTGTCACGTCCGTGGGTTTGGTTTTTCCCCTGACATTTGGGGAACGGAACAGACGCAACAGATGTCTCCATTTATCAATCACAAGGTCTCCATTTCTGCATTTTACTCCTAATTGCGGGGGAAGGAAAGTGGGTGATTTTTTTTTTTGTACTGGATCCGGGGGGTCCACCCAGAACTGGTTTTCATTTTGATGGCCTTTAAAGCAGGGTCATTTTTGGGGAAAGGGCATCCAAGCACTCATTGAAAAGATGGGGCCCTTTATTCCCCAAGCCTCTGGGGCAGGGGGACAGCAAACTGATCTTCCTCATCTTCCCCCCTCCGCCTCAAATTCCGGCCCCAAAAACCTCTTCCAAGGCAGGGCGTCAAAAAGCGGTTCTAGGAAATAATCCCCTCCGCTTTCCTCCGGCACCTTTCAACACACCCTCTGCCGAAATAAACACCCTGGAGCGATCCTGCCTTCACTACCCTGGGGCCCCGAACCCCACCTAATAAACCATGAAATTGAGAAACTGTCGGGCCTTGGGGATTTTACGGGAAAAAAGGCCCGGTCCCAATTGTGTCCCCTCTCCTCCCCTCGCTGGCGGGGCCTGTTTTTTTCAGAGTTCCAACGATCGTTTTCCCGAACTAAATCACCAAATCCCTTTCGACAAGGGCATCGCTGCACGACCATTTTTGGGGTTTTTTCAAAACTGGCAAGGATGGTGCAGACTCTTCACCTGCCTCCCTCTCGGGGGTCAACCCCCAAGGCCCCCCCGCTGCTTGTCAAAGGGCCATTTCACTTCGAAGTGAAAAGGCATTGCGCTGCTGCCCAACGCTGGGCATTGAGGGTTGAATTTCACGGGTTTTTCCCACGCAAAAAATGAACTTGACGGGAGGGCCCACTGACCGCAAAGCCCCGGGGGGACGAACAGGGGCGAACGGGGGGAAGTGCGAACTAACCCCGATCCTTCCTTTACAGGCAGCCAACCCCCCTTTAAAAAAATTTTTTCTTTTGATGACAAGTTCATACATTTCCAGGGAAGGATGTGCTCCACCACCGTTTAAAGGGGGGGCCCCAAATTCGCTCGGGGATCGCCACCACTTCCCTGCACAAGGCTCTTTTCACCCACCAGCGCTCGTCCTCGTTGCGAAGCCATCCACGCCCCTGACTTTTTTTGGGCGGTCTCCAAGAAATTAATTTCAACCAGGCCTGGTTTTCCGGGCCGTGAGACCAAAAGGACCTTGGGGGGAAAGGCCCCCACCATCCCCCGCGGTTTTTGAAGACGGGCTCCGAGCCTGAAGCCACCGTCACTCCCAGAACATCCCCCCCTCACCCAGGACGCACGAGATATAGCGGCCTTGGCCGTGCTTACTGTCCATGGTGGGGGTCAAGGCTTTTTCCGACACAAGCGACAATGCGCTTGAAATTTTAGATTAAACCCCGGGGGTGGCCAGGGGAGGAACGTTTTTTTCGGGAAAAAAAGCCAGCTCCATCTGTTATTTGGGGGGCAAGGGCCAGACGTGGGGGAACCCCTCGTTCCACCAACGGAAAACAACATTTCCAAATCCAAAAGCCTGGGGGAAACCGACATTCAGGGTTTTGGGTTTGGGGTGGTTTTTGGGGGAAAGTTTTCTTCTCTCCCAAACCTGGAAACAGAAGCTGGGTGCTAGACTGGGCCCGTACCGTCAGTGTCAAAAATGGCGGGAAAGGGAAGGGAGGAGGTCACTGGTGTGCCAGGGACCGGCGACGGGAGGCTGAAAACGAGCGCCCCCGACCCTAACCCGGAAACCCCGGGGGGCGAAGGATGTTTGGTGGGTGCGGGGAGGAGAGGCAACAGAGGGGTCAGTGGGTTGGAGGCCCTCGTCAGTCGGGGTTTTTTGGCCAAGTGTTTTCCCCATTCAACTCATGCATTCGCTGAATTACTAAACATTTGGTGGGGTTAAACACCTAAAAATTTTTTGCCTCAATTAATTTTTACGGCAAAGGCGGCATAAACAACGCATGGGTAAATCGAGGCTTCTCAAAGAAGGCCCCCGGGTTGAGAGGCCGAACCTTTTTTTACGGGGATAACGAGGGGCGGGGTTTCCGCTGACCGGGCTGGCAGAATCCCTACAGCTTCGCACCCCCTCCCTTTTGACGGGCCCGTACTGACACTACCCCCTCGTCTTTCCCCCTCGTCCATTATGAACGCCCGCAAGCAAATTCTGGAAAAGACCACTTGGGATCCGCAATGTCGCAACATCAACAACAAACAGGGGACTTGGGCGCCTGATAATCGCATCCAGGACTCAGTTTTCAAGCAAAGGACGCAAGGCGTTGCCGACCGCCCGGATTTTTGCCGATTTACCCGGCTTCCTTCTCCTCCCTAGGCATCAAACGGGCGTCAAACAGAGAAAATCAACATCTTGCCCTTGACTTTAACATGCCTTCGCCCCAACCCCATTTTGTCACAAAGAGGTCTTCAAAAAAGATATCCACAGTGGGGTACACATTTGACATTTGGGCTGCCCCGCTTCAGTTGGATGGAGCGAAAGATCTGATGACGACATTTGTGGCCTGACGGGAGGAAGAGGAAAAAACTGCTGGATGCAGTTTCAAAATTAACCCCTGAAAACAATTGGCGACCGTTCGTTACTGAGATTCACAGGGGGGCCCCCGCGATACACCTGACGGGCCCAACTGACGATCCCTGGCATGCGTGTTGCCCACCGGAAAAGGACACCTTCTTGACCCACCTCCTGCCACCCCCCTCTTTTCTTGCTTTCCACCCGAATTTTTGCTCCATGTTTAAAAGATAAAAATTTAGAAGGGAGGAAGTTTTTTGGGAAATCCTTTTTAAAATAGGCAAATCACAGCTATTTTCCAAAACCCCAAATCAAAAAAATTGCTGGGTTGAAACTTTAATGGTAGTACCTCTATAAAAAAAGCTTGATTGAAAAAAAATTTAAAAAAAAACACCTTCTAAATGTATACGGAAATAAATGGGGTTTTGGCACCTACAATCACCTGTGGGAAATACAAAATTTTCGTTTCAAATTTAACTGCAAGGGGGTTTTTATCAAAAAAGCGGCCCCGCCAAATGAAAAAAACACATACTGAAATTAACCCAAAAATAAAGGTAATTGGCACCTTAACCGTTTACACAAAATTCGGATTTTAAATTTTAAAAGCAAGGGGCTAACCCAACAAAATTATGGGAAAAAAAAAATTTCCCCCCCCCCGAAAGTAACTTAAATAAAAGGGGGCACCAAAAAAAACCTCATTAAATGAAAAAAATTTACCAAAATAAGGGCAATCAAACAAACAAAGTTTTGGCTTACAATATCCAACCAAAAAACTTTCGTGTCCCCCCGGGCCCCCCCCCCCCCCCTCCCGTTACTTTTCAGCGAGATCTCCTTTAAAATTCTCTGCCAACTACCTAAAACTCAAAAACTCTGATCTAACAAGTTCTAAGGTCACAGCAAAAGTAGGCTGTCTTTTGGGAAAAAAAAATAAAAATTTTGCGACGTTTTTCTACTTTTTTACAAGGCAGAGCCACCCCAAAGCAATAAACGCTGACACAAAAACTGATCATGAACAAAGGGCGTTCATGAAAAAATCAGTGATTTTTTTCCCGCCAATCGCAACCAACACACCCGTCAGGCCGCACAAAACCCACCCCCCCCTTTCTGTAAGCGATTTGCTGGCCGCCAAAATTTTAAAAAAAGCCCAAAAATGGCACAATTAAATTAAACCCAAAATTTTAAACCAAATTTCCGTATTTAAAAAAACTGATAACTAAATCCGGCCGATTTCAACTTTTGAAAAATCCCAAAAACAAACGATCACGCGTAGTTTAGGTGACAATCTTACAGATAAAAATTACACGCGCCATTTTTCCCCTTTCCTTCATTTTTGGCGGGCCCCAATCAGCTCCGGGGAAAGGGGGGGAAAGGGTGTACAAACACCCCTTTGCGGTGTATGGGTCTCATGGTGAAAAAACACTGACCTGTTTTTTTTATGCAACTGCATTTCCGCACTCATTTCCTTCTATACACTTACAGCAGGATGTCTCGGCGTTTTAAAAAACCCAAGCTTTCTAACAGCTCTGGGAGAAAATCCTTCTAAAAAAGAAACCACCACCCACTATAGCTTAGAATATAGTTAGATTAGAAAAATTCACTTGTTTTTTTAGAGAAAGTTTTAAAGAATCTACTGGTTTGGGGGCACGCGGGCTGCGGGGGGGCGGAAGGAGCAAGGCTTGGAAAGGGGAAGGGAGATTTGGCACCAGTGTGCCTTTGACCGAATTGAAAAAGCAAATTTTTTTTTTACCCAAATTTTTTGGGCCGCAACCTCTGATAGCGATGAAATCTCCCTTTTTTTTACATTTCTATTTCAATCACTGCGTGCAGTTTCCCAAAAACGGGGATAACAACCCAATAACTTTTAAAAAAGTTTTATTTAATCCCGGGGTTTTGTTTGCCGCAAAAGCTCAGTTGTACGCTAATTTTTATACAAAAATTTAATAAATTGCCCTTTTGTCATGGTGCGAAGCTCCAATTAAAACCCAAAAAAAATTAAAATCTTTTATTGCAGTCCTCGCTTGTTTTGCACAAAGACTCATTGTACGCAAAATTGTGTAAAAAATATTTATAGAAATTACGCCTGATTTATTGGGGGGCTGCCCCCAATTTTAACCAAAAAAATAAAATACTCTTATTGCAGTCCGTGCGTCTTGTTTGGCACAAAGAGCTCAGTTGTACGCATATTGTGTTATACATATTTATAAGAAAATTTACGCCTGTATCCAGTGGTGCGAAGGCCGCCATATTAATCCATATAACATTTAAATACTCTTATTGCAGTCCATGCGTCTGGTTGGCGCTGAGAGCTCAGTTGTACGCAAATTGTGTTATACATATTTTATACTAGATTGCGCCTGTAGTCAGTTGTGCAAAGGCTGCCATATTAATCAATATAACATTTAAATACTCATATTGCAGTCCATGCGTCTAGTTGGCGCAGAGAGCTCAGTTGTTCGCAAATTGTGTTATACATATTTTATAGTAAATTGCGCCTGTAGTCAGTGGTGCGAATGCCGCCATATTAATCCTTATAACTAGAGATGGGCGAATCGATTCTAACGAAGTGAAATTCGTTTAGAATTTCAGGAAAACTTCGGTTCTGCACGAAATAGAAGCTTAGGGTAAATCGCGGGAACGAAGTATGTTTTCTATTGCTAAAATGGCCGCAAGCACATGGCGTGACATGGGGAAGAGAACTCTGGGAGGAAGAAAGGAAGACCCTAAATGACATGTGCAGACATCAAGCCAATCAGAGACCGCGGGCTTCTGTGACGTCATAGCACTATAAGTACGGACGCCATGCTCGTTCCTCACACTGCTCTTGTTGTGCCCTGACATAAGCGGCTGCAGCAGCAGAGATCTCACACAAAGGAAATTGCTTTTAACAGTGATTTGGGAAGGGGGTGGTGTCACTGTTTTTATCAGAGATTGCTCCTCTTCCGTTATCATTTTGATTCAGTTTGTGGGGCATTGTAATTCAAGTCTAGGGTGGGTCTAATTCTGCCCCATATACATTTTAATTCCATCTGGTAATTTCTGGAGCGCAATTTATATTCAAGGGATAATTAAGCGTGTTTGTGCTTTTATATTCCGTAAAATAAACTGTGTTTTTAAACGCCACATACGTGTAATTTTTCTTGCTGATTTCTGGAGCCCAATTTATATTCAAGGGGTAATTAAGCATGTTTGTGCTTTTATATTCAGTAAACTAAACAGTGTTTTTAAACGCCACATATGAGTAAATTTTTCCTGCTGATTTCTGGAGCGCAATTTATATTCAAGGGTTAATTGCGTTTGTGCTTTTATTTTCAGCAAAATAAACGGTGTTTTTAAACGCCACATTCGAGGAAATTTTTCCTGCTGATGTCTGTGCAATTTATATTCAAGAGTTACCCAAGCCTGTTAGTGGGTTCATTTGGAGTCAAATACAGGGTGTGTATTTATCACATACAGATATCTTCATTAAACAGAGTCTGTAAATTTTTGAACAAACAGTATGTCAGACAAAGAGGGGGGCAGGCTCTTCACATGTGAGTGGCAGTGGCACAAACTTTCCCCTGGAGGCAGCACAAAACGCACACAGTAAGGGGACATCGCAGCATGGGAGGTCAGTTGTGAGGGGTCACCTCTGCATACCAAGACCTTTGAGGAGGACAGCAGTGAAATCCAACAATAATCGAGGATGATGTAGCCGATCGCACTTGGGAGCCGGGTGAAGCAAAGGCTTCATCATCGTCAGGAGAAGAGGGCGTCAGCTTGCGCGTCAGGCAGCCAGCAAGTCGGTAGTGTGGCCGTGAGTTAGCAGGGTAGCAGCAGTGCGAGGTCGGGAGCCAAACGGCCACGGGGTAGACAACCCTCTTCACAGGTCCAAGAAAGTAACGGCACAAGGGCTCACCGAGGCAGCGGTGGTAGTAGTCACTCAGTGCGGAGCGTTGGCGGCAAAACCACCTACTCGGCAGTTATTTGCTAAGACACAGGAGGAGCCGAACATGGGTATATGTAGAATCTGTGGGCAGAAAGTGAAGCGTGGCCAGAGAGCTAACATTGGCACCATGGCCCTGCGTCAACACATGCAGCGTCACCATCCGGTAGCCTGGGGAAAACCGTGGCTCAGATGTGGTGGTCCATCCTGCCGCCGCAGCAACAGCAGCAGCAGCGCCCAGTGGCACGCATGCCATTGCAGCCAGCCAAGGCTCCACCACCTCTGCAGAAGGGAGCTGTTTGTCTTTGCCATCATCCCCCGGTCCAGATGCTCCTGCTCCTCGCTACTCATGACGCCAGCAGTCGTTCAACGAGGCGATTGCAAAGAGACAACGGTATGCGTTCAACCATCCTAAGATGCAGAAGCTGACCATGCTCCTGTCCAAGTTGTTGGTACTGCAGTCCCTCCCTTTCCAAATGGTGGACTCTGCACCGTTCAGAGAAGTAATGGCTTGTGCCGAGCCCCAGGGGGGAGAGTTCCAAGCCGGAATTTATTTTCCAACAAGGCAGTACCAGCCCTTCACAAATATGTAGAACAGAAGGTGGGCCAGTCCTTGAGCCTATCGGTTTCTTCCAAGGTGCACGGCAGCCAGTACATATCCTTTACGGCCCACTGGGTGAATGTGCTTCCTGCCCAGCCACACCAACAACTTGGACAGGAGACGCCGCTTTCTTCTCCACGTTGTCAAACTGCTGCTCCTGCGCCAATGTTGGCCTCCACCACCTCAGCCTCCACAAGTGCTGCTCCATCATACCACATGTGTAGGGCACAGCGGTGTCACGCAGTTCTACACATGGCTTACCACGGCGAACAAAGTCACACAGGGGAGGAACTGCTCCGAGTCATGCAGCAAGAAATCAATGTGTGGCTTTCTCCGCGCCAACTGCAAATCGAACCAGATGACGGGCAATGGGAGGAAAAATGGTGTCTGTGCTGCACCGAGGAGGGAATGGTCCATGCGCCAAAGCATGGCGCACGTGTTCAATTTGGTTGTGAAAAGGTTCCTGAAGTCTTCCACCGATCTTCAGAACATTCTGAAAATGGCCAGGAAACTGTGCATGCACTTCATCCATTCCTACAAAGCCAGGCCAACACCCTCCTCGAGTTTGCAGCGGCAGAATGGCTTAGCCCAACCACGCTGATATGCGATGTTTCCACCCCCTTTGGGAAATTTCCCGCCTGCACAGTTAGACCGACTGTATGAACAAAAAGGCCATTAACGAAATTTTTTTTTGATCCAGGCTGACAGGCCCTTTTGTAACTTTGATGTCAGCCAGTGGCAGCTCATGCGTGACACCTGCCGTTTGCTGAGGCCCCTTGAGGAGGCAACTTTATTTGTCATCGCCAGGACTACGGGGTGAATAACGTCATTCCACTCCTTCATGTCCTGGAACAGATGCTGAAAAATATGTCTGGGCAGGGGACTGGAGAGGTGGCGACTATATCTCGTGGCCACATGAGTCCAGTGGGGACTGAACTGGAGGAGGAGGACGACATTGGAGTACAAGAATTGTCTGATGAAATGAGTGGTTTTTCTACCCAGGTGACAGGAGAGGAGGAGCAGGAGCAGCTGGAGGAGGTAGATGGAGATGAGAAAGACGAGGCAGATGACCCCAAGCACCGTGGCAGTATACAGTGAAAATTGAGGCAGGGAGTCCCTCAGAGTCACTTGCGCACATGGCCCGCAGCATGCTGATTTGCCTGGCTAGTGACAGCCGAATAGTCACCATCCGGTAGAGGGATGACTTCTGGCTCTCCACCCTCTTGGACCCTTGCTACCGGTCCAAAATGGGAGCCTTTTTTCCAGCTGCTGAGAGGGAGGTCAAACTCAAACACTATAGAGAAATCCTCCGTAGTCAATTGGCCATTGCCTATGTGCAGCATGGTCCATCCTCTGACAGGTCTGACCGGGGGGTTCCTCAGTGCTCACGTACCACTGTCACGGCTACGGTGGGAAGGTGGGGGGGTAGGAGCAGTACCAGCTCCATCAGCAGCAACCTACGTCTGGAGTCGCTGATGAGCAGCGTCCTTCACCCGCCTAGTGAGGATAAACTCATCAGCAGCAGGACCTGGAGCAGACCCTGAACCAACAGGTCGTGGCCTACTTGGACAGCACTCTGCCACCACAGGTAGAAGATCCGCTGGACTACTGGGCAGCCAAACTTGATGTGTGGCCGCAACTTGCCGAGTTTGCAGTGGAAAAGCTATCCTGCCCGGCCAGTAGTGTGGCATCAGAGCGGGGGGGGGGGGGGCATCGTTACTCCAAGGAGAACCCGCTTGTCCACCGGAAATGTGGAGCGACTGACCTTTGTCAAGATATATCAGGTGTGGAACGGCCAGGATTTCCACACACCAATGCCTTAGGCATCAGATTACATCAGCTATGACGCCTCACCAAAACTTTGAGAAAATGAGTCTGGATTCAAACTACCTGCCTCAGCCACTATTCTAATGCCGCCACCCACCTGATGCCACACATCTGTTGCCAGTTGCTCCATCTGCCTATCAACATCTTTACCAGGGACTGGTATTGCCACCCGCCTCCACACTCTGTCATTGTGCCACTCTCTTACCTCATGCTGCTGCTGCTGTTGCTGCCGTCACCTCCACACTGTGTCAATGTGCCACTCCATGACCTCATGCTGCTGCCGTTGCTGCCGTCACCTACACACTGTGTAATTGTGCCACTCTATGACCTCATGCTGCCGTCACCTCCACACTGTGTCATTGTGACACTCTATGACCTCATGCTGCTGCTGTTGCTGCCGTCACCTCCACACTGTGTCATTATGCCACTCTATGACCTCATGCTGCTGCCGTTGCTGCCGTCACCTCCACACTGTGTCATTGTGCCACTCTCTGACCTCATGCTGCTACTGTCACCTCCACACTCTGTCATTATGCCACTCTGTGGCCTAATCCTGTTGGTGCCACCTCCAGAATTTGTCATTGTGCCAATCTCGGACCTCATGCTGTTGCTGCTGCCATCACCTCCACACTCTGTCTTTGTGCCACTTTGTGGGCTCCTGATGTTGCTGCCACCTCCAGAGTTTCCACCCTCACCACTCTATGACGTTGCCACTATGTTTAGTTTTCCCCTTCTTTTCACTTGTCAGAAGGAATGTTAAGGATCAGGATTGTCTAGCCAAAAGCAGGAGGGGATACAAAACACAGGAGACATGCAAATATCCCATTTACTGGTCATCTCTGTTTTGGATCAACTCCTGTTTCTTTTTGGCTTTAGCAATAATGATGGATTATTAACCGATTGAAAGCGGACACTGACGGATGAAAAGAAGGACAAAATGATCAGAGAAGTTAATGCAAAATTACTGCCGACACCCTCTCCACTCATTTGGGGGGCCTCTACATGTATCTGCGTTTAACAGAACAGGTTCTGTCATATTCTGTGACGGTTTAAAGCTCTGGCCTCATGGAGTGAACCTTGCTGTGACGTCCCCTTACTGTGCTGAGACCAGTGCCGGCTCCAGTAACATACTACTGTGTTCTTTGACGCTATCGTAGGATCTTAGCCCTCAGCTTGTTTTTTTCCAGCTGGCTCTTCAATGACTTTATCAGGCTGCATTCCCGCTTCAGTTTTTTGGTCAGTTTTGCCCCCGTAAGTGCCCAGGGAAATTTAGAGTGAAGCGATTCTAATAACAGTCATGTGCGTGTCATACTAAAACACAGCATTGTATGAAGGACAAACCAAGCTCCCTATTAATATTTAAGCATGGCACAATGTTTTACAGCACCCTACAGTCTATCTGAAGCCGGGAAATAGCTGTTTTTTAAAGCGATTCGTCCCGAATTAATTCGGGACAAAAATAATTTTGTCAGGAAATTCGGTGAAGTTGTCGAATCGAATTTTTGAGAAATTCGCCCATCTCTACTTATAACATTTAAATACTCTTATTGCAGTCCGTGCGTCTGGTTGGCGCAGAGAGCTCAGTTGTACGCAAATTGTGTTATACATATTTTATAGTAAATTGCGCTTGTTGTCAGTGGTGCTAAGGCCGCCATATTAATCCTTTTAACATTTAAATACTCTTATTTCAGTCCGTGTGTCTGGTTGGCGCAGAGAGCTCAGTTGTACGCAAATTGTGTTAAACATATTTTATAGTAAATTGCGCCTGTCGTAAGTGGTGCAAAGGCCGCCATATTAATCCATATAACATTTAAATCCTCTTATTGCAGTCCGTGCGTCTGGTTGGCGCAGAGAGCTCAGTTGTACGCAAATTGTGTTATACATATTTTATAGTAAATTGCATCTGTAGTCAGTGGTGCAAAGGCTGCCATATTAATCCATATAACATTTAAATACTCTTATTGCAGTCCGTGCGTCTGGTTGGCACAGAGAGCTCAGTTGTACGCAAATTGTGTTATACATATTTTATAGTAAATTGCGCCTGTAGTCAGTGGTGCGAAGGCTGCCATATTAATCCATATAACATTTAAATACTCTTATTGCAGTCCGTGCGTCTGGTTGGCGCAGAGAGCTCAGTTGTACGCAAATTGTGTTATACATATTTTATAGTAAATTGTGCCTGTAGTCAGTGGTGCGAAGGCCGCCATATTAATCCTTTTAACATTTAAATACTCTTATTGCAGTCCATACGTCTGTTTGGCGCAGAGCGCTCAGTTATATGCAGATTGTGTTATACATATTTTATAGTAAATTACGCCTGTTGTCAGTGTTGGCAACACCGCCATATGTAATCCATATAACTGTTCAATACTTCTATTTCACTCAGTGCGTCTCACTTCGGCATTAATCGTGCACTTGTACGCAAATTGTTTTACACATTATTTCATAGTAACTGCCGCCTGTTGTCAGTGGCGGCAAAACCGCCATATGTAATCCATATACATTTTTAATACTTCTATTTCACTCAGTGCTTCTCAGTTTGGCGCTAATCATGCACTTGTACGCAAATTGTTTTACATATTATTTCATAGTAACTGCCGCCTGTTGTCAGTGGTCGCAAAACCGCCATATGTAATCCATATACATTTTTAATACTTCTATTTCACTCAGTGCTTCTCAGTTTGGCGCTAATCATGCACTTGTACGCAAATTGCTTTACATATTATTTCATAGTAACTGCCGCCTGTTGTCAGTGGTCGCAAAACCGCCATATGTAATCCATATAACTTTTTAATACTTCTATTTCACTCAGTGCGTCTCAGTTTGGCGCTAATCGTGCATTCGTACGATAGTTTGATGAAAACTATCAATTGCTAGTCCTACTGGGAAGTTGTAAATCTCAGGGACTGAAGGAAGAACACAGTTGATTTTGTGTTACGGTTCTTCCACCAGACTGCATTTCACAGATATTTGATAGAAACAATTCTGTTTCTAATCCTAGTTGGCTATTGGAAATTAGAGGGATTCAAGAATACCTGTGATTTGCTGTCTTTCACTAAGAGACTGTGAAAAACTCTTCCATACCTTTTACATTGTTATAGTTGTGAACATGGAGTGAACTGCAGGTGCTAAGCGAGCAAAGGGTGGTGTAGGACCTGGAGGTCGAGGTTCGAGAGAAGGTTCTCCTTTCAGTGCTGGCGACAACACGCAAGCCAGCGGATCATCGGTTTCAGGACCGTCAGGCCTGTCATCGATGGGTCGGTGCCCTGTGAATCTCAGTAATGAACAGTGTCGCCAATCTGTTCTTCAGTGGTTAATAGTGTTGAGCGATTTTTATCGACAAAGTTGAAATCGGCAAGGTTTTTATGGTGATCGAAATTTTCAGATCATGCGATAATTTAGGTTAAATCTGTGCATCATCTATTAAGATCGCGCCATTTTCGGCGCTTCCTGTCATTTTGGCGGCCAGCAAATCAGCTTACAGAATAGAGCAGGGTGAGATGTGTGTGTGACGTCATGACTGGGATGTGTATGGTTGCGATTGGCTGGAAAAATCACGTGACCTCGATTTACATAGAACAGCCCTTCCTGTTCATGATCAGTGTCTCTCAGCGTCTCATAGCAGGAGGACGTGCGCTCTGCCTGTGTCCAAACAGCTCAGCGAAATTATTCTATTTCTTCACAGAGAAAGCTCTACTGTTAGCTGTGATCCTTACAACTAAGTTAGATCAGAGATGGGAAGATTGCTGTAGTTAGGTAGAGAATTTTAAAGGAGCATCTACCGCTGTAAAGTCACGGGGGGAGCGGAGAGGGGGCCCCCGCGGGCGAACACAGACAAGCTCTATAAAGAATACTGGATAAAGTTCACCAAGACTTAGTGTAGACATTGCACTGCAATAGCTTTATTATTAACAGTTTTCTATTGAAATATTTCCTGGATATTGGGCCTGAACTTATGATAGGATACACATCTTTTCTAGTAACTGCAGGTCTCTTTGTTAGGTGCAAAACTCCACTTTTATTCTCAGTGTACATTTCAGATAGTTGTTCTTTTTCAATTTTGCCCATTCCAGCTTTGTTGATATAGCCACCTTGCAGTTAAATTAGAATCCAGCAATTTTGTAGTCAGCACAGGTTGATAGGTGCCAAAAATACCTTTTATTATCCGAATACATTACAGATACGTGTTTTTTCACTTTTGCGCACTACAGCTTTGTTCATTGAGGCACCTTGCACTTAAATGTGAATACAGCAATTTTGTAGTCACCACAGGTGAATTGAAAGGTGCCAAAAAATACCTTTTATTATCCGAATACATTACAGATACGTGTTTTTTTGCACTTTTGCCCAGTCCAGATTTGTTGATAGAGCCACCTTGCAGTTAAATTTGAATCCAGCAATTGTGTAGTTACCACAGGTGAATTGATAGGTGCCAAAAAATACCTTTTATTATCCGAATACATTACAGATATGTGTTTTTTCACTTTGGCGCACTACAGCTTTGTTCATTGAGGCACCTTGCACTTAAATGTGAATACAGCAATTTTGTAGTCACCACAGGTGAATTGATAGGTGCCAAAAAATACCTTTTATTATCCGAATACATTACAGATACGTGATTTTTCACTTTGGCGCACTCTGGCTTTGTTCATTGAGGCACCTTGCACTTAAATGTGAATACAGCAATTTTGTAGTCACCACAGGTGAATTGATAGGTGCCAAAAAATACCTTTTATTATCCGAATACATTACAGATACGTGTTTTTTGCACTTTTGCCCAGTCCAGATTTGTTGATAGAGCCACCTTGCAGTTAAATTTTAATCCAGCAATTGTGTAGTTACCACAGGTGAATTGATAGGTGCCAAAAAATACCTTTTATTATCCGAATACATTACAGATACGTGTTTTTTCACTTTGTCGCACTACAGCTTTGTTCATTGAGGCACCTTGCACTTAAATGTGAATACAGCAATTTTGTAGTCACCACAGGTGAATTGAAAGGTGCCAAAAAATACCTTTTATTATCCGAATACATTACAGATACGTGTTTTTTGCACTTTTGCCCAGTCCAGATTTGTTGATAGAGCCACCTTGCAGTTAAATTTGAATCCAGCATTTGTGTAGTTACCACAGGTGAATTGATAGGTGCCAAAAAATACCTTTTATTATCCGAATACATTACAGATACGTGTTTTTTCACTTTGGCGCACTACAGCTTTGTTCATTGAGGCACCTTGCACTTAAATGTGAATACAGCAATTTTGTAGTCACCACAGGTGAATTGATAGGTGCCAAAAAATACCTGTTATTATCCGAATACATTACAGATACGTGTTTTTTGCACTTTTGCCCAGTCCAGATTTGTTGATAGAGCCACCTTGCAGTTAAATTTGAATCCAGCAATTGTGTAATTACCACAGGTGAATTGATAGGTGCCAAAAAATACCTTTTATTATCCGAATACATTACAGATACGTGTTTTTTTCACTTTGCCGCACTACAGCTTTGTTCATTGAGGCACCTTGCACTTAAATGTGAATACAGCAATTTTGTAGTCACCACAGGTGAATTGAAAGGTGCCAAAAATACCTTTTATTATCCGAAAACATTTCAGATACGTGTTTTTTCACTTTGGCGCAGGCCAGCTTTGTTGATAGATCTACTTTGCAGTTAAATTTGAATACAGCAATTTTGTAGTCACCACAGGTGAATTGAAAGGTGCCAAAAATACCTTTTAATATCCGTATACATTTCAGACAGGTGTTTTTTTCACTTTTGGTCAGTCAAGCTTTGTTGATAGATCTACTTTGCAGTTAAATTTGAATCCAGCAATTTTGTTTTGATTTGAGGGATTTGAGAATAGCTGTGATTTGCCGTCTTTAATAAGAGACTTTCCAAAACTCTTCCATACCTTCTCAAATTTTTATATTTCTGAACATGGAGCGAAATTCAGGTGGTAAGCGAGCAAAGAGGGGGGTAGGACATGGAGGTAGAGGTACAAGAGAAGGTGCTCCTTCCAGTGCTGGCGACAACACGCATGCCAGCGGATCGTCAGTTGCAGGACCGTCAGGCCTTTCATCGCTGGGTCAGGGCCCTGTGAATCTCAGTAACGAACAGCGTCGCCAATCTGTCCTTCAGTGGTTAATGCAACCTGCATCCAGCAGTCTTACCTCCTCGTCCTCCCAGTCACGGCCACAAATGTCGTCATCAGCATCACCAGCATCCGTCCAACATGAAGCAGCCCAAATGTCAACTCGTGTACCCACCACTGTGGATAATCCATTTTCTGAAGACCTCTTTAATGACAAAATGCGGTTGGGGTCAGAAGGCATGTTAAAAGATCAAGAGGCCAAAGAGGATGATTTTCTCTGCTCTGACGCCCAGTTACTGATGCAATCAGAGGAGGAGAAGGAAGCCGGTTAATCGGCAAAAATCCCGGGCGGTCGGCAACGCCTTGCAGTCCCTCTTGCTTGTAGCCCGCAGCTCCTGGATGCAGAATGTCAGGACGACGAAGTCACCTGTGTTGATGATGACGACATTGCGGATCCAACGTGGTCTTTTCAGCAGAATTTGCTTGCGAGCGCTTCATCACTGGACGAGGAGGAAGACGATGGGGTAGTGTCAGTACGGGTTCCGCCTCAAAAAGGGAGAGGGCGGTCGCAGAAGTCCGCTGATATGATTCCGCCAGCCACGGTCAGCGCAAACCCCGCTCCTCGCTTATCGCCGTCAAAAAGGTCCAGGACCTCTCAAGCCTGGGCCTTCTTTGAGCAAGCCTCTGATTCACTCAGCGATGTCATATGCCGCCTTTGCCGTAAACGCATAAGTAGAGGCAAGAACCTTAGGTGGTTAACCACCACCAACATGTCTAGTCACATGCAGCGAATGCATGAGTTGAAATGGAGGCAACACTTGGCCAAAAAAGGCCAGACTGACGCCGGGCCTCCAACCACTGTCACACCTTCTGTCTGCCTCCTCCTCCGCCACCACCAAGCGTTCCTCAGCTGCCCATGTCTCTCAGAGTCATGATCAGGGATCAGCCTCCGCTTCAGCCTCCACCGTCGCCCGAGTACCACCAGCACCACCAGAGACCCATCCTACCCCTTCTCCTCCTGCCAGTTTGATGACCTGCACGCCGTACAGCGGCCAGTCTAGCAGCCAGCCTTCTGTCTTCCAGGTTTGGGAGCAGAAGAAACACTTTAACCCAAACCATCCCAAAGCCAAAAGCCTGAATATCGGCATTGCCAGACTTTTGGCCTTGGAAATGTTGCCTTTCCGTCTGGTGGACACAGATGGGTTCCGCCACGTCATGGCCCTTGCCTGCCCCCAATACCAGATGCCGAGCAGGCATTTCTTTGCCAGAAAAGCCGTCCCTGCCCTGGCCAGCAACGTGTCATCTAAAATTTCAAGCGCGTTGTCTGCATCTGTGGCCGGAAAAGTCCATCTGACCACCGACACATGGACTAGTAAGCACGGCCAAGGCCGCTATATCTCTGTGACAGCTCACTGGGTGAGCTGGGTGGATGTCTCTGGTGGTGACGGTGGCTCTCAGGCTCGGCGCTCGCTCTTCAAAACCGCAGGGATGGTGCAGGGTTCTTTCCCCCAAGGTCCACTGGTAGCATCATGTGCCCAGAGAAACCAGGCCATGTTGAAATTAATCTGTCTTGGAGACCGTCAACACACAGGTCAGGAGCTGTGGACGGCTCTTCGCAACGAGACTGAGCGCTGGCTGGGTGACAAGAACCTTGTGCCAGGCAAGGTGGTGTGCGATAACGGTCGAAATCTCCTGGCTGCCCTTAAGATCGGTAGGCTGGAGCACATCCCTTGCCTGGCACACGTCATGAACCTCGTCGTCCAGAAATTTCTAAAGCGCTACCCAGGTCTGGACTGCCTGCTGAGGAAGGCTCGAGGTCTGAGCTCACACTTCCGCCGTTCGCACCCTGCTTCGTCCCGGCTGGCTGCGTTACAGCGTCAGCTCGGCCTCCCCGTCAACCGTCTCATTGTTGACGTGGCAACATGCTGGAATTCCACCCTCCACATGCTCCAGCGATTGTGGCAGCAGCGCAATGCCATTACGCAGTATGAAGTGACACATGGCCTGACAAGCAGTGGTGCGGACCTCGGGGTGTTGAGCCACCGAGAGTGGAGGCAGGTGAAAGAGCTCTGCACCATCCTTGCGAGTTTTGAAGAAGCCACCAAAATGGTCAGTGCGGACAATGCTCTTTTCAGCATGAGAATTGTGGTGATCTTAGTTCTGGACACTCTGAAACAGCAAGTCTGATCCAGCGAAGGAGGAGGAGACGGACACAGATGCGGACACAGAGCCTTTCTCTACGTGGAATCCAGAAGGCCCGACAGTTTCACAACTTTATCGGTCTTCATTAGGCGGTGGTTCGGGGTCCAGGGCTGGTGCAAGGCGGCGCCTCAGCTCTCAGGGTACATCATCTGAGGCAGGTCAGGGCTGTGTTGAAGCTAAAGCGGAGGAAGCAGAGGAGGAGGAGGAGGTATACCGACTTCCCTGCCTAGGAAAGAGTTTTGCGCGACTTATAGGAGGAGGAGGAAGAAGAGCAAGATCAGTTTGCTAGAGCCCCTCTACCCAGATGATTGGGAAATCAAGGCTCCATCTCTCACATGAGTGCTTGGATGCTCCTTTTCCTCCAACATGATCCTCGCATTAAGGCCATCAAAATGAACAACAGTTACTGGGTGGCCACCCTCCTTGATCCCCGAAACTCACCACTTTCCTTCCACCCACCCAAATAGAGAGACCATGCTGATTGATCAACTGGAGACATCTGTTGCGTCTGCTTCACGTTCTTCAAATGTCACAGTGGAACAACATCAGCAACGTGACAGCAGTAGAGTGCCAAGTAGCCGTAGCAGCAGGCATTGTGGCAGAAGCCTAATGGGTGACCTCTGGCAATCCTTATTTACCACCTCACCAACGCATGTAATGCAGGGCACGCATACAACACACAGAGACCGGCTTAAGATCATGGTGCACGACTATCTGCGTCTCAACACCGATGTTTTTGGATATGTTCCGGACCCAATCGACTTCTGGGTATCCAAAATGGATGAATGGCCCGAGCTCGCTCGCCACGCCATAGAGGTGTTGTCCTGCTCAGCAGCCAGCGTCATATCTGAGCGGACCTTCAGCACAGCTGGAGGAGTCATTACAGACAAACGCATCCGGCTTTCCACTGTTAATGTGGATCGTTTGACTTTCATCAAGATGAATCAGGCGAGGATCTCTGATGATCAGGGCCGCCAACAGAAATTTCAGGGCCCCATACAGCTGAAGCACCTGGGCCCCCCCTGTAAACCCCACCCCCAGCAACCCGATCGCCCCGCCCCCAGCAACCCGATCGCCCCGCCCCCAGCAAAAAAACGGCCTCTCGGACATAAATGCGCCCATTTTACCACATAATACAGTGTGCAAAAAAGAACTGCATTGTGTAGTACAATATCAAGTGAATCACATATCTGTCTGTCTCACATATCATAGACACAGGCTAAGTAGCTCCATCCATATCCCCCATCAGCCCACATACACTATCCCCTCCATATTTCCCTTGGTCAAGCACCTCACCACCTTCTAAAATAAATACCAGCAAGAAAGTAAAAGTCTAACTCCTATCACAGGGTCAATCAGGGACACGCTGGCATTATACCGGCGCCGATATAACCTACAACACCCCCATATGTAGACCACATATAGGTCCAACACCAGCTCAGGTATAACCTACAACACCACCATATGTAGACCACATAGAGGTCCAACACCAGCTCAGGTATAACCTACAACACTGCCATATAGAGACCACATAGAGGTCAGACACCAGCTCAGGTATAACCTACAACACTGCCATATAGAGACCACATAGAGGTCAGACACCAGCTCAGGTATAACCTACAATACCACCAATAGAGACCACATAGAGGTCAGACACCAGCTCAGGTATAACCACAACACCACCCATATAGAGACCACATATATGTTAAGACACCAGCTCAGGTATAACCTACAACACCTCTATAAGGAGACCAAATAGAGGAGTCAGACACCAGCTCAGTATAACCTACAATACCACCATATAGAGACCACATAAGGTCAGACACACAGCTCAGGAATAACCTACAACACCGCCACAAAGAGACCGACAAAGAGGAGTCAGACACCATCTCAGTCACATCACATTACAGTAGGAATACAGCACTGATCCAATATATAAGCAAAATAACCCCTGAATCAGGGACTCACCGAGACGTCGATATCTGAGGAGTCTTTCTCTTCTCTCATTAGTCTTCTTATTCCCATTTCTTCTCCCTCCCGTTCCACACCGTCCCATGAAATGACTGTCCCATCCACACTCATCCCTGCAGAAATGACACACAAAATAACTTAGAATCCTCAATTTTTCAACCTATTACTTTGCCTATTCCCACCTCTGTACAAACTACCCAGGGGTGGGAGAGCGGTACAGGCCAAAACTTAGAGGTCTAGTATCCTAAGTTGGTTGGAGGGATGGATAGGAACTAACCCCTGAAGTATAATGCAACAACAATGGTCTGCTCCCCAAACATATATTACCGAGGTATTAGACAAGCCCCTAGGTAGGTTGGGCAAATGTTCAAGGCCCCAGGTATTGGAAGGCCTATTAGGTAAGGTAGACACCCGACGGATAAAGTTGGTAGGCCGGCCACATGTAGGTTGTGTGTACCTATCCATGAATCCCCCTTTCGTTTTGTAGGCGTTCAGGGCCCCTCCTTTATGAGGTTAAGTGGATTCAGGCCCTCCTTATAGAGGTTATGTAGAGTCAGGGCCCTCCTTTAGAGGTTAGTTACGAGTCAGGGCCCTCCTTAGAGGTTTAGGTAGAGTCAGGGCCCTCCCTTAAGAGGTTAGGTTAGAGTCAGGCCCCCATTAGAAGTTGAGGTACCAGGGCCCCCTTTATAAGTTATGAGCAGCCAGGGTCCCCCTTTAGATAGAGGCATCAGGGCCCCCTTTAAATTATAGGTAGCCTCAGGGCCCCCTTTAGAATATAGGTATCAAGTGCCCCCTTTAGATATAGGTTTTAAGCCGGCCCCCTTTAGATATAGGTGAGACCAGGGCCCCCCTTTAGATATAGGCAGCCAGGCCCCCTATAAGAAAATAGGCAGTCCAGCCCCCTTTAGATATAGGGCAGCCGGGGCCCCTTTAGATATAGGAGCCAGGGCCCCCTTTATATATACGGTAGCCAGGTCCCTTTAGATATAGGCAGCCAGGACCCCCTTTAGATATAGGTAGCCAGGGCCCCCTTTAGAGGTTAGGTAGAGATAGAGCCCTCCTTTAGAGGTTAGGTAGAGTCAGGGCCCTCCTTTAGAGGTTAGGTAGAGTCAGGGCCGTCCTTTAGAGGTTAGAGTCAGGGCCTCCTTTTATAGGTTAGAGTCAGGCCCTCCTTTAGAGGTTAGTAGAGTCCAGGCCCTCCTTTAGATGTTAGGTAGAGTCAGGTGCCCTCCTATAGATGTTAGGTAGCCAAGGTCCCCCTTTAGATTGTTAGGCAGCCTGGGCCCCCTTTTAGATATAGGCAGCCAGGGGCCCCCCCCTTTTAATAATAGACAGCCAGGTGCCCCCTTTAAGCATATGAGGTAGCCAGGGCCCCCTTTAGATGTAAGGTAGCAGTGCCCCCATTTAGATTAGGTAGCCATGGCCCCCTTTAGATAAAGGTAGCCAGGGCCCCCTTTAGATAATGGTATCCAAGGCCCCCTTTAGATGTAGGTAGCAGGGCCCCTTAGATGTAGGTAAGCAGGTCACCCTTTAGATCTAGGTAGCAGGGCCCCCTTTAGATGTAGGTAGCAGGGCCCCCTTTAGATATAGCAGCCAGGGCCCTCATAATAAATCAAAAAAACAAAAAACAAAACAACCACTTCCTGACTCTCGCTCCGTCTCCCGCCACTCCGAGCTCCCGCGGTCGCGGTATAGGGGGCTGGGGGGGCGGTCTCGGCAATAGGCGGCGCGTGACGTGACGTCACTGCGCCGCCTACGTCAGCAGTATGGGCCTAGCGCCTCAGCCTGCCACGTTGAGATCACGGAGCGCAGCGTGCTAGTGTCTCTGTGCACCGCTGACCCGCGCAGCCCCGGAAGTCGGGGACTAAAGTCCCCAACTCCCGGGCCGTTCTCTGGCGCTCAGGACGCATGGTCCCGGCGTTCAGGGACCTGATGCGCGGCCGAGCCCCGGGAGCGACTGCACTGCCTCCGGGCCCCAGCAACTCGGGCCCACAAATTTTATTCTCTTTCCCATTAAGGTCATTTTGCTGTTTGTGCGGTGAGGATGACTATAAAAGACCTCCAATTTGTACACGGTTTTTCATGAACAAACCGAAATTCCATTACCTACATTTTCTTCATTAAAATTTTTCACACTGTCAATGGTTTATTGGGTCATAGGTGCTGTGAGATACAGCTATAATCAAGGTCCTTTGGAACAGAAATGTGTCTTTTTAAGTGCATTCCTCCCTCACAATTTTTAACAGTGCTGAGAAGTCATTTTTTATAATTTTTTGGGGTCATGTCTTGCTGAGAAAATACAGGCCATACTAAAGTCCAATTTTTAAAAAAATGAAGGTTTCTAACAGACATTTGTTCTCACGAATTTTCAAGCAGTGGCCAAAGGGGACATGTTTTGTGGGGGGCATGTGTATGCTGTGAAATACAGCTATGCAACAGGTCCCAATATTAAAAAATGTGTGGGTTTCTAACAGGCATTTGTTCTTCACAATTTGTCAACAGTGGCTGAACGGTCAAAGGTTCCTTAGCTCACACTTCCGCATCTGCTCAGCACAACTGTATTATTCCGTTTGCTGCATCAAAGGTTGCTTTTTTTGCCGTGTTAATAGAATGACGGACTCCAGCCCTGCTCTCACCGCACCCACTGTTATCTCCGGCCAAGCTAGCTGAACCTGCGTTTATAGATGAGTACCGCCAGCCCTGTCTCCACACCGCACCAGCTGTTACTCCTTGACCCTGCTAGCTGAACCTGCGTATCCAGCGGTTTATCAGCGCCAGCGCTGCCTTGATCAAGTAATTTCCTTCAATCCAACTTGACAAGTAGAAATGCAGGATTTTAAGACAGGCCTCGTTTACCTACTGGGGACATCTGTTCATTTGGATCACATTCAAATGTACATGGTGTAACAATGGTCACCAGTAGTAAGTCAATATAGCGCATTCGTGAATAGTGCAAAGATTTTCTGCTGATGGTTCCATAATGGGCACTCTTTTCTCGGATTTCTGGTCATGGCTGCGTTACAGAATATAGATATTCCATGTCCAGTTCAAATAAAATACTGGCTTCAAAGAACTACTTTCTTCTGAGGGCACGTTTTTAATCTGTTGGGTACATGCAGTTTTTTGATGGGGTCAATGCTGTGGTAAAGCCGGTGATAGTCCAATGTCCACATCAACTAAAATTCGTGCTATAAATGAGTACTGTCCTACCTATGCAGCTTGTTAATCTGTGGGTGTCAGTGCAAGAATTTGAAGTGACATGCTGCGTGATCCATGACAGGGGCAAGAACAAAGACCAGTTCAACATAAAATGGTGTTTAAAGACCGCTAATTCACAGCACATGTTAAATCTGTGGTGTTCATGAATAGTGGTCTCAGTGGTCAGTTGCTGGTTCCAGTTACATTCATATCAATGGTGCCTGTTCAACTAAAATGATTGGGTTCAAAAAACTCCATTATGTCCGGCGACTGTGGTTAATCTGAGGTACATGAGATTTAAGGGGTCAAAGTGCAGCGGTCCCAGGAACATGGGGAGAAGTCAATGTCGCCCAGTTTACAAGCTAAAATGGTGTGAGGTTTAAAGAACGTCCTTTTTCTGGACTACTGTATATAATCTGTGGGTGCCTTCAGGATATTGAGGGTCCATGCTGGTTGTAAAAAGTGGCAAGGTATATTCAATGGTCCAGTTTAACTAAAATGTGGTTGTGTTGTAATAATACCAAATTACTTCCGCCAACTTTTTAGAATCTGTGGGTCATGGCAGTGGTTTGAGGTTTACCCGTGCTGATGGTTCAGGACAGGTAAAGACAAAGTCCAGATCAACTAAAATGGTGGTAGTCGAAAGGACTCCTGATCTAACGGCACTTTTTTTAATCTTAGGAGGTCAAGCGGTTTTGTGGGTACAATATTTGCAAATATTTAAATATGTTGTCGCAGGAGCGAGGATGTTTTCAACAAGGATTTCAATGTCCATTCAACAACAATGGTGGTTGTAAAACTCCTTTTTCCTTGCCTTTTTAATCTTGTTTGGTCATGGCGATATATAAGGGTTCATTGCTGCGTCCAGGACAGGGATATTCAATGTCCTTTGTTCAAACTAAAAATTTGTGGTGGTAGACAGACTCCTTTTTTCCGGTATTTTTTCATCTGTGGGTCCATGCATATTTAAGGATCATGCTGCGGTCCTGGACATGAAAGTCTGATTCCAGGGTTCGGAATGTGTAAGGAGAGTGTGAGTGAAATACCTCCTTATTACATGCAGAAATAGGAGTGTAAGAGGGCGTTAGAGTAGTTATCGGGCTCGCGTCTTTGCAGCCCCCGTTAACCTGGCCGGGGGAGTGCCATATAGGTTATTTAGGCCTCTCTGACAGATTCCTCCCTTTAAAAATTCTCCATCATACTCAATAGATATCCCAAAAGACATATCAACCACCGACAAAGTGAAATCCCGCAAACCCCCTACACCAATATATCCGTACCCTCTTCCCTATTTTGGTTATAAAAAATCACTGAGCCCCGAGCCCGCAATAATTCAGAGAGAGACCTACACTTATGGACCAATTTCCCTGAAAAGAATTGATTTTCGTCCGCGCCCCACAGGCTAATTATAGAGTTTCAATAAAATGATCTCCAACCTATCCCAATCACTGATTACCCACCATGATTCGCCATAAACCCCGCGCATAAATCCCAATCCCGCCCGAAAATAGCTGTGCCATGATCATCCTCCATCATGTATACAACCCGCTCAACCGTACTAGTGAGAAAACACAAGCATCACTCCACATTATACTGCAGAAGATATTTCTCATTGTGTATAAAGTAAATGGCCTGGGTGTATTATATTGTATTCGAAGTATACTAGACATTAGGAGGCTATGAATTTAGTTATTAATTATTTCAAATTTTCAAGAAAATTTGCAATATACATTTTTAGGGACCAGTCCCAGTTATCTAACGAGACTTTGATTGACCTGTATTGTAAGATAACCCCCATAAATGACCTCATCTAAGAAACTACACCCCTTAAAGTAATCAAAACCGCATTTAGGAAGGTGTATAAACCCAATAGGTGTTTCACAGGAATTAAAGCAAAGTGGAAGTGAAATACAAAATTTTCACTTTTTGCGATTTTCAATTTTTATAATTATTACAAGAAAACGGTAAAATGTGGATCAGGGAAATGCAAACATAATAATGATTCCCCAGAATTCCGCCGTTTTCAGAGAATATCCCAATATGTTGGCCCTAGTGCATTAATTTGGCTCAACCACAAGCCCCATAATATGGAGGAGCACCCGACCCGGGACTCTGGGTCTCATTTTCATTACGATCTTACTAGTGCCATGTTCAATTAGGGCGTGACACCTACAGGTTCCAAAACTCAATGAAATACCCCTAAAAAGACCCCATATTGGAAACTACACCCCTTAAGAATAATATCCCCATGGTGCATGTGAGTATATCGACCCACAGCGTTTCACAAATATTTTAGCGTCGCTCCGAAAATAAAAAAATAATATTTTTTACAAATAATCTGCAAATTTAGCTGAAAATTGTTTAATTTCTGCAAGGAAATCTTGGAAAAAAAACCCCAAAATTGTGTTACTCAATTTCATCCAGTTCGGCAATACCCAACGATGTGGGTGGTAAACTCTGTTTGGGCCCATGGCAGGGGGTACAATGGAGGGAGCGCTATTTGCATTTTGCCGCACAGATATTGGTGGGCCAGTCGCATCTGCCAAGCCCCCAAAGTACTAGAACAGGTGAAACCTTCAAGAAGTTACCCATTTGGATTCAACCCCCTCATGGATCTCATCTAGAGTGTGTAATTTTGCATTTTTGCGCACAGTGTTCCGTATGTTTTTTATTTTAGCATTGGGTCCATGGAAATTGTTTTGTGTTCTTCGTTTTTTTACAGTATTCTCATACTGTGATAAATATGGGAATAACTTTACTATGGGGGTCTGTACAATTACCGATGATATAAAAATTTTATATCGAGGTTTTTTTATCATATATTACATTTACACAATATAACGAGTTTTATAAAAAGTTTGTGTTTTTATGTTGTCCTATCTCTTACAGCCAGAGCTTTCTTAATTTTTTTGCAATATGGATCTGCTTGTGGGCTATGTTTTTTACGAGATGATTTGATGTTTATTTAATGTGAACCATTACTGGGGGCATGTGAATTCAAAGATCCATTTTATTAAATGTTAAGTGTGAGGCATTTTTAGACAAAATACAGTGCAATCCTGGTACTGGGTTATTTAATTATTAATTTTTACAGCGGTCACTGTGCGTATAAATGAACATGCTAGAATTTACTCAGCATTAGATACATTACAGTCCGATACCACATTTGTATATTTGTTTAATTTTTTTACTGCTTTTACACAATAAAAACACTTATATTTGAAAAGGAAAACACGTTTTTGCTCAATCGCGATCCTGTGAGCCATAACAATTTATTTTTCTGTTTATGGAGCTGTATAGGGACTTTTTTTTATTGCGGATGAGTTGACTGTTTTTATTGGTAACATTTTGGGAGACAGACTTATGATCGCTTTTACATCCGTTTTTTGGAAGGCTGGGGTGAAGCAAATATCTTCAATCCTAGCAGTGTTTTTTATTTTTATTTTTATTAGCATTCACCGTGCATTATCGTAGACAAATTATAGTAATTTAACTCTGTTGGATTGAGACGATACGTGATACCCATTTATGTAGTTTTTTTATTTGAAAGCACAATTTTTTTTAAAAAAAGTGTTTTATTTTAAAACAAATTTATGCTCGCTATCTTCGTAATAGCCAGAAACTTTTTAATATATCACTATACAGAGCTGTGTAAGGGACTTTTTTTTTGCGGGATGAACGACCATTTAATTGGCATCACTTTGGATGATTGATATGAAGTTTTTGATTACTTTTTACTCCATTTTATGTGCTGCAGGAGTGAACAAAATCGCAATTCTTGTACTGTTTAATGGGGTTTTTTTTACGCTTCACGCATACGGGTTAATTACATGACAGATTATAGGTGTGGGTCGTTAACACACGCGGTCGATACCAAATTGGGTACTTTATTTATTTTTTATCTTTTTGGGCGATTGGCGTTTGTAAAGGGATAAGCGCGATGTCCTGTTTTATATTTTATTTTTTGTGTTGTGTTTTACTTTTTTACACTTTTTATTACTTTTCACACTATTTTACACTTTGTCCCCATGTGGAATTGCATGAACTATCTCAGATCGTTCATGCAATAGGGAGATCAGCATACAGCTTATAGCTGTTATGCTGGTCTCCATGGCAACAGTCAGACACTCCTGCCCACCGAATTGTGTCATGTGTTCATCGTGACCGTCACCATACAACCCGGATGCCGTGCAATTCAGTCCCGTCCGGGCTGTCGGGGGGGGGGGGGGGGGGGGGGGGGGGGGGGGGGGGGGGGGGGGTGGGGGGGGGGGGGGGGGGGGGGGGGGGGGGGGGGGGGGGGGGTAGAGACGAGTAACCGGCAGTCCTGAAGCGCCGTTACTCAGTGGCCGTGAATCACGGGCGGCAGGAGCTCACTCCCTGTCCGCCTGCAGCGTGTTAAATCCCCCCGGGCCGAGTTCACGTCCGGCCGTTGGGGGGATGCGGCAAGATGCCCACGGTAATATAACACTGGTTCCATGCCGCGATCTGCTCGCGTCCTACTGTGAGCGCGCAAGATCCGCTGACGTACTCATACGGCAATTTGCGAACCCCTACCCACATTGCCGTATGAGTACGACAATGTCGGTAAGGGTTAAGGGTCATGCTGCGTTCCAGGACAGGGTTAGTCAATTCCCGTTCAACTAAATGATGGTTCAAATAATACTGCCTTCTGTGCACTTTTTAATTTGTGGTCATGCAGGTTTAAGGTATTCTGTGGTACAGTAACAGGGATATGTAAATAGTCTGTGCCTTATTTTTTTCTGTGACTCTTGTGCCTAATTTGTGTCTTGCCTAAGATGTTAGCACCTATTCCAGTTTACTGTTATGTGATATTAATTCAGCTTTCTCCTTCCCTGTTTTAGTGATAAGAATGAAGCTGTTTTGTTCCTCCTCCCATAGACTTTAATGTTCATCGCGATAATCGACTATCACAATCGGCATGATAATTGCCGATATCGACTATCGATACGATAAAGATAGTTGACACAATCGCTCATCACAACTCAAGACTAAATAACTCCCCAAATTCTGTCACAAATTTGTCACTTCCTGCACTTTGCCACCTGCAGGCACTTATCTGTATATAGATGTATGCTTGGGATGGCAGGTTAATCCACTTTTTTATGTATACTACCCCATATTTTATGTGGACATGTGTTGTACCATTGTAAACCAAGGCACTTGAACCACCCTTTGTTATCACACATACACCCTAAAAGATTTTTAAGCTTTGCGAGCAACCCTCACTACCTCATGTTTGATTTTTTCAATAGTTTGTAAGGCCGAAAAAAGACAAACTCCATCCCAGTTCAGCCTGATGTGCTATGGTGTTGATCCAGAGGAAGTGCAAAAAAAAAACAATGAGGTAGCAGCCATTGTCCTCATCATTGGGAAAAATTCTTCCTACTCCATACTGGCAACCGGAAAAATCCTGATCAATGACCCCTTTTTCCAGAATCCAATAACACTATAACTTTGGGAGAGATCACTATATTGACCTTTGATGTATTTAAAACAAACAAATCTTTAATAATTTCCACCCGAAGCCGTCTTTTCTCTAAACTAAATAACCCTAATCTTGCTACTCTTTCGTGGGTATTGTGAAGTACCACCCAGTCCTTTTATTAATCTTGTTGTCCGCCTTTTGTACCTTTCAAGCTCTACAATGTCCATTCCTGTGCACTGTTGCCCAAAACGTACACAATATTCCTGGTGTGGTCTGACCAGTGACCTTATAAGGGAGAAGAATGTTCTCATAATTGCATCTATGCCCTTTTAATGCACCCCATGATCCTATATGCCTGCAGCTGCTGCCTGACAACTGGCTGCTGACAATTAAGTTTACTGTTCACCAGATTCCCAAGTCCTTCTCCCATGTCACTTTTAACCCAGACCTTTTTTCCATTTAACATGTAGTCATGTAATGGATTTCTCCCTCCCCATGTGCATAACCATGCAATTTATCCTGTATTAAAACCTTTCTTCCTTCCCAGGAGCCTCCACTTATCCAGAACCCTTAGTTATAACACAATTAACACTCCTTATTGTGTTTGATTACATTACCAGAGCTTATATCGTCTGCAAAATATCGGTTTTCTACTGTGCATCCATGTTGTAAGATCATTTATGAAAATGTTAAAAGAATTGGGGGCCCAATACTGACTTTTTGGTACCCCCCACTAGTAACAAGGTCCAGTCTGAGTATGTACCATTAATTACCACCTCCTTTGTTTTCTTATCTCTGATCCAGTCGCTTACCCACTTGCACATATTTTTCTCCCGATTCCAATCATTCTCATTTTTACTTACCAACCTTTTAAGTGTCACCGTATCAAATGCTTAGAAAAATCCTAAGATATATGACAACAGTGCCTAACCCCAATCCAATTTTCCTCATAGGAAGTGCGATTTTGTAAGTAGCTTTTTTATATGTAATGTCTGGTTTTTGTCTGTGGCTTATACACTCAAGTATTAAAAGTGCTGCGGAATAGTGCCGCTATATAAATAAATGATTGATAATTATTATAGTAGTATCTTGCCTCAGCTCGGCGGTTTCTTTCTAGCTGGTGCTGACATTACTTTGTCAGGCCTGTGTCCCCACTTCAGTTATTTGGTCAGTTTTGGCCCTGTACGAGATGCCCAGAAAGTGAAAGATGAAGCGATTCTAAAACTGCCGGCTGTCATGTGTCATGTTCCATACTAAAACACAGCAATGAATCTAGACCAAACCACTGTCTTCCCTATGCATATATGAGCATGGCGACAATGTTCTTACAACACCCTACAGGCCTCTCTGCAGTCCAGGAAATAGCTGTTTTTAACGCAATTCGCTGCGAATAAATTCGGGTCAAAACGATTTTTGTCGGAAAATTCGGCGAATCTAATTTTTGAGAAATTCGCCCATCTCTACAAAGCACTTAAATTTAGGAGAGTAAAGCCGTCTCAAAATACACACAGAAAAACGCTTGTAAAATACGCATCATGTGAATAAAATAGACAAATCTCCAGGTCCTGAAGGCATTCACCCGCGTGTCCTAAGGGAGTTAAGTAATGTCAAAGATAGGCCCCTTAATATTTATGGACTGTCTAATAACGGGGTATGTTGCAAAGGATTGGCGCATAGGAAATGTGGTGCCAATATTCAAAAAGGGATCAAAAAGTGATCCTGGAAACTATAGGCCGGTAAGCTTAACCTCTGTTGTAGGTAAAATGTTTGAAGGTTTTCTCAGAGTATCTCACTGAAAATAAATGTATAACACCGTTCCAGCATGGGTTTATGAAGGATCGGTCTTGTCAAACTAATCTCATCAGCTTCTATCAGGAAGTTAGTTCTAGACTGGATCATGTGAGGCACTGGATGTCATATATCTAGATTTTTTTTAAGGCATTTGATACGGTGCCACATAAAAGGTTGGTAAGTAAAATGAGAATGCTTGGACTGGGGGAAAATGTGTGCAAGTGGGTAAGCAACTGGCTCAGAGATAGAAAACAAAGGGTGGAAATTAACGGTGCATACTCAGACTGAATCCCTGTTACTAGTCGGGTACCACAGGGCTCAGTATTGGGCCCTATCCTCTTTAACATCTTCATTAATGATGTTACAAAGGGATTGCACAGTAGAATATCGATCTTTGCAGACGATACTAAGCTCTGTAAAGTAATCAACACAATAGAGGATAATGTGTTATTACAAAGGGATCTGGATAAGTTGGAGGCCTGTGCAGAGAAATGGCAGATGAGGTTTAACACAGATAAATGCAAGGTCATGCACATGGGGAGGAAAAATCCATTACATGACTACATGTTAAATGGAAAAAGGCTGGGTAAAAGTGACATGGAGAAGGACATGGGAATCCTGGTGGACAGTAAACTTAATTGTAGCAGCCAGTGTCAGACAGCAGCTGCCAAGGCAAATAGGATCATGGGGTGTATTAAAAAGGGCATAGATGCACATGATGAGAACATTATTCTCCCATTATACAAGTCAATGGTTAGACCACACATGGAATATTGTGTACAGTTTTGGGCACCAGTGCACAGGAAAGACATTGTAGAGCTTGAACAGGTACAAAGGCGGACAACAAAAATAATAAAAGGACTGGGTGGACTACAATACCCAGAAAGATTAGCAAAATTAGGGTTATTTAGTTTAGAGAAAAGACGGCTTCGGGGTGACATAATAAATATGTTTAAATATATTCAAGGTCAATATAGAGATCTCTCCCAAGATTTATTTATAACCAGGACTGTATCTAGAACAAGGGGGCATCCTCTACGTCTTGAGGAACGAAAGTTTCTACATAAACATAGAAAGGGATTCTTTACTGTTAGAGCAGTGAGACTGTGGAACTCTCTGACAGAGGAACTTGTCATGGTGAATTCAATAACAGAGTTTCAAAAAGGTTTGGATGCATTTCTGGAGGTAATAATATAACAAGTTATAGTGTCTAGGATTCTGGAGAAGGGTCGTTGATCCAGGGATTTTTTTTGATTGCCAGATTGGAGTCGGGAATGAATTTTTTCCCTAAAATGAGGACAATTGGCTTCTACCTCATTGGAGTTTTTTGCCTTCCTCTGGATCAACACTTTAGCACAACAGGCTGAACTGGATGGATGTCTTGTCTTTTTTCGACCTGACAAACGATGTAACTATGTAACTATGAATGACGGCGCATATTTTACATTAGAATTAATGAGAGATTTTTAGTACATTGTTTAAAGCATATTGTGATCCAGATTTTGGCACGGAATAAGCCCCAAAATACACTTACAGTATATGTTGTGTGAACATACCTGTAATGCGTAATGTCAATGCAAAAAATACACTAAAAAAGCAACACATTTACTTATGCAATTTTTTCGTACAAGTGGAGGTTTATAATAGAAAAAAACTGCCACAGCATAAATAAAATAAAAATGAATGTAGTGCATTTTATATTGCCCTGTTAAATTCCAGTTAACATTTGGCTGCAGCAGTTTTTTGCAGAAAAAAATGCAGATAAAGATGCTTGATAAAGCGAAAAATAAATGCTTGTTGTTTTCTCTAACAACGCAATGTGTGATACCAGCCTTACTTAGTAATTTAAGTTATTGCCATCTCTGTAGCTGGAGCCATACAATAGTTTGCGAGAGAACTAAAGATGCAAGGGCAGCTATGTTGTAGTGTATTAAGGCATTCAGCAGTACACCACCATTTTAGATATTGCAAGCTTTAAATAGTTTTATAGT
Source organism: Phyllomedusa bahiana (assembly GCA_025379985.1). NCBI lineage: Eukaryota > Metazoa > Chordata > Amphibia > Anura > Hylidae > Phyllomedusa > Phyllomedusa bahiana. The sequence goes on along the minus strand of JAODAL010014528.1, from coordinate 17,215 downwards.
TTTTTAAGGCTGAACAAAGACAGACGTCCCTCCAGTTCATCCCTTTGTCCTATAGTGTTAATTCAGAGGAAAGCAAAACTCCCATGAGGTAGAAGCCAATTTTCCTCATTTTAAGGAAAAACAAATTCCTTCCCAACTCCAATCTGGCAATCAGAATAAATCCCTGGATCAACGACCCTTCACTCCATCAGTACTATATGAAATGAATGCTGAGCTCTGATTGTTTGCTATAGGCAACAAAGACGGTCATACTGTGAGCACAAGGTCCATGATGTTTTACAGTTTATACTGCAATATCAGGTCATGGGAGCCGGGATGTAAGAAAAAGGCCATAATTGTTCTGTCCCCACATGAGGCGAATGAAGGTGTAACTGGCTGGTGGATAGTGACTGGGAGACTTTCCTACCTTTGCATCCAGAATGTGGAGCAGACAGAACCAGAGCAAGCGTAGCTTCATTAGATTTAGATGCAGTAACACAGTGATGTGAATCAGAATGTGGTTTATTCACCTTGGATACAGCTATAATCACTGATACAGTACTGTGGTTATCTCTGCAGTTGTTTATGCTGTTGTAGTTTTCCTTGTAGAAACCTTGGTGAAGCTTGCTGCTGTTGGTCAGAAATTGATGCTTCAGCAAGTCTAAAACATGTGTGCTCCAGTCACAGTAGGATGAAAAAAGGCGGCTACAGGAAGTGACAAGGCACTGGGCTCCCAAAAGACACCCTCTTTTGACAAAACTTTATGAACAAAGACAGAGGGAGCACGTGTAAATTCTGGCCATCAGATCGCAGCGCAGCAACAATACATGGAAAATAACAAAGAATGGATTTCACTATAAACTAATATCTATAAGATATAGTCCACAACCTGTAACAAACATGTTAGAATACAATATAAAACACTAAGATAGTCCTGTTTCTCAACTTAGGAATACGGAATAAAGTTTGGTACTGTTCATCCTGCAGGAACATTCTCAATGGGCAGTATCAGAATGAGTTTGTTGATTGGCTTGCAAACGCTTTAGGCTCACCCTTCCTGGGTATCTTCAACTCCACCTTCTGGATCTTGCCATCTTTGCTGGGAAGAACTTTTGTAACTAGTACCAAAGACCAGTCGATCCATTCAGGTTTTTTTTCCTTCATCAACACGAGTTCTCCTTCTTTCAGATTTGGTTTGTGGTGTTGCCATTTTCTTCTTTGGTGAAATGCGGCTAGGTGGAAGGAGTGCATTGGGGAACGGAGATCCAGCACTGCCAGTAGAGGGCGGTCGTATTTCGTAGCTTGTCACGTCTCTGTCTGATGGTCGGAGGCTCGGGTGCTGTAAGGGGAATGCCACCAGAAAACTTGCCATGTAAAGGACTAGTCCAATTCTTTTGGCAACCTGTTCTCTGATCTTTAGTGCTGGCCCAAATTTCAGACCCATGGTATTCAATAAGTGCTCTTCTGTCAAGAGAGGCAGAGAAACCAAAGGGAAGTGGTTGAGGTGGAGGCACTGAGCTGGAGGGCAAATATTTTGCATCTCCTTTGTTAATTCCTGGTCCTAAAAGATGAGTAGGTGACTCTGATTGGGCTAATGACAGGCTTTGGTGGGTATGTGAGTCACTAGACTCTTTCAGAGACTCTGCTCCTTTGAGAGGATCTTTGCCCTCCTACAGTTCATGGGATGAGAAGTAGGCTCCAGGTTCAGCTCTTAGACTGTCTGTCTTCTCCACCTCCTCACTCTCTGAACCTTTCACCTCCTCATCATTTCCATTGGATTCCCCCTCCCGTATACGTTGATCCAAGAGTTCCCATGTTTCACTATGGTTTCCTTGGGGCTCCAGCCGGTGATGAGCAGACTTTCGACTTGTTCAACATTTTAGCTTGGGCTGGTTGCAAGAAACCATAACCTGGACTTAGACACAATACAGATAGCAGCCCAAGAAATGGTGGTCTCAGGTCTCAAGTGTGGCCCCAAGGCGATGTGAGGGGCATTTTGTGGTGACAGCAGTGGAGGCGGATGAGACATCTCCCTGTCAGTGAAGTGGGAAGTATCCCGATGCTGTGGCAGGCCTTGCTTCTTCCTCTGGCTCGAAGAGTTACTGGAGGTGGATATGTGAGCTTCCATTGCTCATGCTCATAGCAGATTACTGTGGGTTGGTACTGCCATGGTGTTGATCAGTTGGTCTGTAGTGCTCTTCAGGAGTCATTTGAGCCAATGGCTCCTCCAGCAATGGAGTCTGAGAATTTTCCTTCGGAGACTTGCTTCTGGCTTTCTTGCTTTCCAGTGGGCACTCGCTGTTACTATTGGGAGAGCATTCTCGCTTCTTGCCTAAAAAGTAATCTGTACATGCAAAACTGAGCTGATGGCTCTTTCTCTTAATCTGATTCTCGGGCATAACGAGTGGTGGCTCTGATGAAGGTTGGAGATGATGCTGGGAAGTTCACTGTCATGGCTGCAAGATGTGTCTTGGAAGGAGATGTTTAAATCCCAATGCGCCCGTATCCAGCACTCCTCGTTCTTCTTTAAGGATGGAGCTGGTTCTGCATGGTTGTTCCGGAATATTCTCTCCATAAATGTGACGTGTTCTCTCATTTCAGGTTTGATGTTTAGGGTATGCTGAAGAGAGTTAAATCTTTACAAAGCTTGTTCCCGGTTATTTGGGAGTCTTACCCTGGAAGCTTGGAAGGGTAATGGAGAAACCCAGTGATTGGTCTCATCCTTAGAGAACTCACTGTCCATTATCTTGACAAATTCTCTGTCTTCTACTGACAATGTTACTTTATCGTCATCCTTAGTTGTGAGAAACACTAATCCTCCAGATTGTCAGCATAGGGGGAGGGAATGACGTCAGGCAGCTGTATGAGGTCTGGGAGTTTCTCTTTCACCTCATAGTGATGAGGGCATGGGTTGATGCAAGATGTGCGTCCGTCCCCTTGCACGTAAGTCTTAAAGGAGTCAACTCCTGATTGATTCAAGCATACATTTCCTACGACTACCCATCCCAAGTCTAGTCTCTGGGCGTACGGGGCATAGTCAGGACCGTTACACTGTTGACGCATCTTGTGTACCCTTAGATTTTCTCTACCAAGCAGGAGTAGAATCTCGGCATCCATATCCAAGGGTGGGATAACACTGGCTAGGTGCCTTAGATGTAGTTGGTGAAATGCAGCTTCTGGGGTAGGAATCTCATCCCTGTGATCGGGTATATCGTCCCATTCGATCAGTGTAGGTAGCAGTATCTCTGTATCCCTGTTGATAGGAGAAGCGATGAATCCCTTTGCTCTTCTGCCACAAGTCTCTATGCTGCCTGAGCAGGTATTTAAGGTATAGGGTTTTGTGGGTACTTTGATCCCAAAGGCTTCAAAGAACTTAGGTCCGGCTAGGGATCGGTTACTTTGATCATCAATGATTGCATAAATTTTTACGGCCTTTTCTGGTTGTCTCTGCGTAAACCTTGATAAGACATATTCTGGCATAACATTTGTCCCTTTGGTTCTCCCCATATACCGCCAAGCATGAGCAGGAAACATCTGTGGCAGTGTTAGCGTGCTTCTGGGGCTCCTCGCCATGGCTTGGAGCAGGAATACCGGTCACTGCAGTGGATGAATCGCTGGCGAGTGGGGTTGGGTGCATAGCTGTGGCATGTCTGTCGCTGTGACACTCCTCACACTTAATGGCGGATCTACAGTCCTTAGCCATATGCTCCAATGAAGCGCAGCATCTGAAACATACCCCTAGCTCAATGAGGATTTTCTTGCGCTCCTGTATGGATTTGGACCTAAATCCTCTGCATTTCTTTAGTGAGTGAGGTTTTTTATGAATGGGACATTTGCGATTGAAGGACTCATTACCTGACGAGTTAGTATGGTGTTAGTATGGGTACTGCAGGTGGTGGAAGGTTAGTCTTTCTAACACTCACACTGTTCTTAAAGTCTCTGTGTTTCTGTGTGACGCCTTCATACCTTGAAGATGATGCAGCTGTAGTGTTGAGCTCCAGGAAGTCGAGACTGGGGTCATTCCTCATCTGAGCCTGCTCATCGATGAACCTGCAGAAATGAATGGGGAAAGGTGACATCATGTGTTATTTTGTATCTTGAGACTGATGTTGCCCACTTCTCTTGCAAACTGTAAGGCAGCTTTACGACTATTGGATTCACCACAGGGCAGTATCCAGATAGCATAGTCCAGACAGACGAGGGTCTCTTTTAGCAAGTTACAGTTCCATGAGAAGATCACTTAAGTCCTGAAACTTGTGGACTTCCTTGAGATTAATCTTTGGAATGTTCTGCAGTCTCTTGAATAGGGCTTTCTCTATTGCTTCGGCACTGCCAAAGGTACGTTCAAATCTCTGACAGGCAGCGGCAAGACCTGCTTCTGCTTGTCCCACATAGACAGTTATGAGGCTCTTGATGCGATTTATAGAGCCTGGGCCCAGCCATTTGACCATGAGATCAAACTCCTGCTCTACGATTAGGTTAAAGGGGATGTATCGCTTCTTCATTCGGCTGTTTACTTGAAGCTTGATGCTCTCACTTCCTGAAATCCAGGGGCATTTCTTCCCCTCCCAGCTGGGTGTTTCTTAACTGAAGAGGGATGACATCATCCCCCTTTCACGGTTCATGCTGGCTCCAGTGTCCGTCCCCCCTCACATGTCACTGTCCTCTCCCTATGCAGTCTTATTTTGTAAGAGCTGTTTACATACCACAGGCCTGCATTCAGTCTAAACAGTCTTCTATGAACTCAGAACTGATCTCTCACAGCTGAAGGTTTGCTACAGTTGAATCCATCCAGAGCACAGATCTGTCTCCCTTTACATAAGGCAGTGATGCACAATTCTGCTGTTTTCTGATTGTAGTAGTAGCTGCAGTGTCAATGAGGAGCAGCTAGCTGTATAGAGTGAAATTTTTGTCGGCCCCTTACACACAGGAGCATTAAGGCACCGTGGCACAATTCTGCTGTTTTCTGATTATAGAGACAGTTGCAGTGTCAATGAGGAGGCAGCTAGCTGTATAGAGTGAAATTGTTGTCGGCCCCTAATTCTGAGTGAGAGGCAGGAATGCAAGCTCCGTGAATACGACCCGCTGGGTGCCGAACAGAATGTAAATTATTAGAACCCTCAGCTAATGAAATGCAAGGAGGTGGGATCCGACTATCCGTCCAGCACTGGAGAAGTCTGTTTACAGAAAACGAAGATAAGGCATACTGTGAAAACAAGACAGCTTTGCTAATGACATCCAATTGCAAAGTTGCTTGTTTTCACTGTCCCCTTATTCTGAAGGTCATTTAATGAAATGATACAACCCCTTTAAGGTTGGCAATGGCAGCTTTGAAGGTTGCTTTCCAGGCTCTGTAGCTCTTGCATGGTCAACAAATTTTGAGAGACTGGTGTTAATCAGCTCCCTACTAACCATGTACCTAGCGAACTCAGATTTATCTGCTTTCTCACTGCTTGTTGCTGTGTCAACTCGTGGTACCCCTTGGGTGTATGGGTTGCCTGGCGTGAAAGGGTGAGATGTTCCCGGGTAGAATGATGTTGCTGCAGGGTTGAGCTGTGGTTTAGCCTCTGGAAGTTCTTTTTTTTTTTTATAATTGTGTCTTTATTAACAATTTTTCCACTTTTTCAATAAACGATACATACAAAGTATGAAAATGAGAACAGCACATAAGAAGCCAAACACAAATTGCAGTAAAACTTAACAATGGTTATTGACATTGCATATGAGAGTAAAACGTATCTTGTCTCATTGGATATTATTAAGAAACATTGAACTGCTCTTGATAGGACAAAATACGTCAATAAACAGTATGACAAAAAACTAAAATATGCTGGAACGATAAAATCAGTGGCCAAAGTGGACAACAAACAAAACAAAACAAACATAAGACCACACACAGACTCGAGGGAAAAACACATGAGGGAAGGCAGAAGGAAGAGGGGAGTTACATGGATCTTAATATGATTGCAAGGACCAGTAAGCGACCCAAGGCTCCCAAATTGCATCATAGGAGTCTGGGTAATCATGCATGAGGGAAGTGAGGCGCTCTATGTGTTGTATTTCACAAATCCGTGTTTGTAAGTCATGAAGTGACGGTGGCTGCGTCTGCTTCCAGAAGGCCGAAATCAAGCATCTAGCAGCAGTTAAAAGATGAAGAAATAATTTCGAGGCTTTTTTGGGGAAACCTTTTGGGGGGACAAGTAGGAGGAAGGTCAGAGGGTCGATGGGAATCCTCTGTCCAAAAACCCCAGAGATAACCTCACTAACTTGTGACCAATATCCTTGAATAAGAGGACATTCCCAAAAAATATGAATAAGAGAGAGACCGGGGAAGCACCACACCGCCAGCACGCCCCTGAGAGTTGCGGGTTGAACCTGTGGAGTAATTCTGGGGTATGGTACCAATGCATTAAAATCTTATACTGATTCTCTTTGTAAGTGGTGCAAAGCCTCCCATTTATACATATATGGATGATAAAAATCAGAGTCCGGGTGAGGATCATTAAGAATGCTATAAATGGCCGAAATTAGGCCCTTAGACAACCATCCTGACTTGCACAACCTCTCCAAGGTAGTTGGAATCGAGAAGGGTGCACCCCCTGTGAAAGTATGCATCAGGTGCTTAATTTGTAAATAGGAGAACTGTGTCCGGGAAGGGAAATCAAATCTATCGTGAAGCTCCGAGAACGGTATGAGGTCCCTATTACGAAAGTGGGCAATGTCTGCAAAACGGAATAAATTATTCTGTTGCCATGGGGTAACAATTGCACTGGTACTGCTAGCTGGCAATAGGGGTGTGTAAAGGAATGAGGACATTGAAGACGCTGTGGAAACTAAAGAAAGCCTAGCTTGGCAGGATTTTCATATGGATCTAGTAAATGCAATTGGACCCAATAAAACTCTAGGGCATTTAATCTCCTTGTTATGCCAGAGGAACATGTTGGGATGATAGGGAGCTAACCACCGCTTTTCGATTTCCATCCATTTGGAATAAGCTGGGAGAGGAGACCAGGAAGGTATAATGCATAGGTGAGCTGCCCAATAATATTTCAGAATATCAGGGGCAGCTAGACCTCCTCTAGCTTTACTCATCATCAACATTCTCTTGGCCAACCTATGATGACCATGAACCCAAATCAATTTAAGGATTGCTGCCTGCAGTGACTTCAACACGCCCAAGGGGACTGCTACCGGTAACATCTCAAAAAGATATAAAAGTTTGGGAAGAATCGTCATTTTAACTGAGGCTATACGGCCAAAAAGGGATATGGGATGGGAATGCCATTTAGACAACAAGGCCCGAATTTCCTGGAACAGGGAAGGGAAGTTGGCTTAGTATAAGGTCTTATAATAGGAAGTCATGTGGACACCCAAGTATTTAAGTGAGGATGTTTGCCACCGGTATTTGAACTCACTTTGGAGCGCCTTCAAGGTGTCAGGCCTAACATTGAGAGGGAGGGCTTCGGTTTTGGTAGTATTCACCTTGAAGCCTGAAAGTCTCCCAAACTTGGCTAAGAGGGTAGTGAAGCCAGAGAGTGAAGTATCCAGATTAGTTAAAGATAATAGCACATCGTCTGCGAACAGAGATATTTTGAACTCCCTATCTCTAACCTGTACCCCTGAAATGGAGGGATTGGATTGGATTTTAGAGGCAAGAGGCTCCATACAAAGTATGAAGAGTAAGGGGGATAGGGGGCAACCTTGACGTGTGCCATTGTGGATATTAAAAGATCTGGTGGTCACGTGGCAATTTACTGGAAGCAGACGGGGATGAGTAAAGGCCGCAGATAGCTTGCAAGAAATTACCCATTATGCCAAAAGATCTAAAAGTTTCTATCGTGAAAGGCCAGCTAAGGCGGTCAAAGGCCTTTTCCGCGTCAAGGCTAAGTACTAACGCTTCCTTATTTTGTAAGTTGATAACTTCGATGATATCAATGACCCTTCGAGCATTGTCCCCTCCTTGACGGCACGGTACCCCACCTGGTCTTTATGAACCAACTGTGGGAGCCAATAGCTTAGTCTGTTAGCCAGTAGCTTGGAGAAAATTTGAATATCTGAATTTAATAGAATGATGGGCCTATAACTTGCACAATCTGATGGGTCTTTACCCGGTTTAGGAATGAGGGTTAGATAGGAATGGGACATGGAGTCTGGTATTTTGGCACCCTCCAGAAAACCATTGAATACAGAAAGCATATGGGTTGTCAATTCGTGGGAGAAGGTCTTGTAATAAAAGTAGGAAAACCCATCAGGACCCGGGGCTTTACCATTAGGGAGATCCTTGATCACACCCAACAATTCTTCAGCTTCAATAGGAGAATTAAGTGCTACCGCCGCTTCCTCTGAGAGGCGCGGGAGGGAGCATGAGTTCAGGAAGCTCCTAATCAATGACTCAAAAGCCACGGTTCCATCCTGGGGATCCCGGGGTAAGGAGAAGAACTGATGAAAGACCTCACCCATGACCTTAGGATCATAACTCAGCGAACCATCAGCACATCTCAGGGCTTGTGGGGTGGAGTTAGCCTTCTTATCCCTCAATTGTCTAGCTAGAAGGGTATGCGCCTTGATATTAATAATAATAATAATCTTTATTTATATAGCGCCAACATATTCCGCAGCACTTTACAATATAGAGGGAATAAGCACAGACAAACCAGACATTACATTGTAAAAAAGCTACTGACAAATGAGACACGAGGTGTGAGGGCCCTGCTCGCAAGAGCTTACAATCTATTAGGGTGTATGGCTGAAACAAAGGGTGACAAGTGCTTGGACCAGCCATGTTACATAAATATAGGGTAGTGGATGAACCTGCCATCCCAACCACATATCTATATACAGATAAGTGCCTGTGGGTGCCAAAGTGCAGGAAGTGACGAATGTGTGACAGAATTTGGGGGGTTAACAATTAGGGATCTTGATAGTCTTGTCTAAGAAGATGAGTTTTCAGAGCGCACTTAAAACTGTGACGGTTGTGAGTGTGCCTGATCACATGGGGTAACATGTTCCAGAGAACTGGTGCAATACGTGTAAAATCTTGGAGATGGGCATGGGAGGTTCGGATGAGTGAGGTGTGTAATCTTAGATCAGTAGCAGAGCGGAGAGAGCGGGTAGGGTGGTAGACAGAGATGAGGGAGGAGATGTAGGGGATGCAGCGCTGTGGAGAGGCTTATGGGTGAGAGTTATGAGTTTATGTTGTATTCTGTACTGAATAGGCAGCCAGTGCAGTGACTGACATAGGGTAGAGGCATCAGTATAGCGGCTGGAAAGAAAGACAAGCCTGGCTGCTGCATTTAGGACAGATTGGAGAGGGGAGAGTTTACAGAGAGGGAGACCGATAAGCAGGGAATTACAGTAGTCAAGACGAGAAAGAATAAGAGCAACAATGAAAGTTTGAGTTGTTTCCACAGTGAGAAACGGACAGATTCTGGAGATGTTCTTGAGGTGCAGGTGACAGGAGCGGGCAAGGGATTGGATATATGGGGTGAAGGACAGATCTGAGTCTAGTATAACCCCCAGACAGCGGGCCTGCTGCCTAGGAGTTATGGTGGTGCCACACATGGAGAGAGAAATAGCAGGGTGGGGTCGGTTAGTAGATGGTGGGATGACTAGAAGTTCAGTTTTAGTGAGATTTAGTTTAAGATAGAGAGAGGACATTGTAACGCAGGAGTGGATCCGCTGGGCCAACGCAAGCGGTGATAGCTAAGCCACGCCAGGGAACGGAATCTAAGTAGCACCCGGTTTTCACCAGAGCCCGCCGCAAAGCGGGATGGACTTGCTGCGGCGGGAGGCTACCAGGTCGTTACCCCTGACGTGACTTGCTTGCGAAGGCGGCCGGGGTACAGCGTGGTACAGAAACGTAATCCGGAGGCGTAGTCGGGGACAGGCAGAAGGTCAGGGCAGGCGGCAGAGGTTCGTGGTCAGAGGCAGGCAGACGGTCAGGGCAGGCGGCAAACAGGCAAGGTCAGGAAACGTAAGCAGGCGGACTGGTACACGGGTAATCAGGACAGAACAGCAATACTCTCTAGACACTAGGTAAGCACACCAACAAACTGGCAAGGATTGCTGGGGGTGTAAACCTTAAATAGGACCAGCGGTTGTCAATCACCAATTAACGGCGCGCTGGCCCTTTAAATCCAGTCCAGCCGTCGCGCGCGCCTTAAGCAACGGGCACGCGCACGGCGGCTGTCAGCGCTGGAGACAGGAGCGGGGACTGGTAAGTATGGGGTTTCCAGCCCCAGAGCAGAAGGACCACGGCTGCGAGCCGCGGCGCCGAGCGCCATGAAAGTACACCCCCCCCCTTTAGCTCTCCCCCTCCTCCTTTGGAATTTAGAGAGGAGATCAGGGGACAGGTTGGCCTCAGGTTCCCATGAGCGCTCCTCCGGACCGAAGCCCTTCCAGTCAATAATTAAGAACCGCTTCCCCCTCACTGTCTTCTCCGCCAGCACCTCCTTGACCTCAAAGATGTTATCTGTATTCACAACAGGAGAAGGCGAGACGGATCTACGGGAGAAGCGGTTCAGCACCACCGGCTTGAGGAGGGACACGTGAAACGCGTTCGGGATGCGTAGAGTCGGGGGCAAGCGGAGCTTATAGGAGACTGGGTTCAGTCGCCGAAGTACCACAAAAGGGCCCAAGTACTTGGGACCCAACTTGTAGCTGAGCACCTTAAAGCGGATGTACTTTGCGGACAACCAAACCCTGTCACCTGGCTCAAATAGAGGCGGGGGCCTACGATACCTGTCAGCCTGACGCTTGGTGCGGGCAGAAGCTCGTAGCAGGGCCTGTCGTGTGAGTTGCCAGAGAGCCTTGATGTCCTTTACTTGGGCATCCACGGCAGGGACAAGAGACGAGGAAGCTAGAGGGAGAGGTGGGCGGGGGTGTAACCTGAAGACGACAAAAAAGAGGGAGGCTCCAGCGGATTCCGAGTCTAAAGAGTTATAAGAAAACTCTGCCCAGGGGAGAAGATCGGACCAGTTATCTTGACGATCGGACACAAAGTGCCGCAAGTAGGTGCCCAACACCTGGATAACCCTCTCTACCTGCCCGTTAGTTTGAGGGTGGTATGCAGATGAAAAATCCAGCTGAATCTGCAACTGACAGCACAGAGCCCGCCAAAATTTTGCGATAAACTAGACTCCCCTGTCAGAGACAATGTGCAACGGGAGACCGTGCAAGCGGAAAACGTGATGGAAAAAATGTTGGGCCAGCTGGGGGGCAGAGGGCAACCCAGGCAGTGGGATAAAGTGAGCCATTTTCGAGAAACGATCGGTCACCACCCAGATGACCGTGTTTCCAGATGAGGGTGGGAGATCTGTGACAAAGTCCATGGCGACATGGGTCCAGGATTTTTCCGGCACAGGGAGAGGCTGAAGAAGGCCCGCGGGTTTGAGACGAGGAACCTTATTTCGGGCACAGGAGGAGCACGCCAGCACAAAGTCCCTGACATCTTGAGCAAGTGTGGGCCACCAGTAGTAGCGGGAGACCAGCTGTAGAGACTTATGGACTCCAGGATGCCCAGCTGTTCGGGAAGAATGTCCCCACTTCAGGATTCTAGGCCGCAAGGCAGGGCGCACATACGTCTTCCCGGGGGGCAGATGTTGAAGATCCACGGGGGCAGCCGCGACGAGGCATTCAGGAGGGACTATGTGCTGTGGAGGAGACTCAAGACGCACCGTATCCAAGGCACGAGATAGGGCGTCGGCTTTGACGTTCTTCCCGGCTGGCCGAAAGTGTAGCAGGAAGTTAAAGCGGACAAAAAAGAGCGACCATCTGGCCTGCCGGGGATTCAGGCGTTGAGCTGACTGCAGATATAAGAGGTTTTTATGGTCGGTGAAAATATCAATAGGGTGACGAGCCCCCTCCAACAAGTGACGCCACTCTTCCAGAGCCAACTTTATGGCCAGTAACTCGCGATCCCCTATGGTATAATTTTTCTCGGCAGGAGAGAAAGTCTTGGAGAAAAAACCACACGTTTGCATTTTACCCAAGGGAGATCTCTGCAGGAGGACAGCATCGGCACCCACCGAGGAAGCATCCACCTCCAGAATGAATGGGCGGTTCGGGTCCGGGCGAGACAAGACCAGAGCAGACGTGAATGCCGATTTGAGACTATTGAAGACTTCTTGAGCTTCAGGGGGGCCAGGACTTGGGATTGCCATTCTTCTTAGTTAGCGCCACCAGGGGAGCCACCTGCGTAGAGAAGTGTGTAATAAATTGTCTATAATAGTTGGCAAACCCCAGGAATCGTTGAATGGCCCGAAGGCCCACCGGTTGTGGCCACTGCAACACTGCGGAGAGTTTTGAAGGATCCACCTGGAGGCCCTTATCTGAGACGATGTACCCAAAGAAGGGTAAGCTGGTATGTTCAAAGAGACACTTCTCAGGTTTGGCAAAGAGCTGATGGGTGCGAAGTCGCCTGAGGACCTGGCGGACGTGGTGGCGATGAGTTACGAGATCCGGAGAAAAGATTAGAATATCGTCCAAGTAGACAATAACACAGCTGTAGAGTAGGTCCCGGAAGATCTCGTTGACAAAGATCTGAAATACAGCAGGAGCGTTGCAGAGACCGAATGGCATAATCAGATACTCAAAGTGGCCATCCCGCGTATTAAATGCCGTTTTCCATTCATCGCCTTCTCGAATATGAATTCAATTATAAGCACCGCGTAGATCCAGCTTGGAAAATATTTTTGCGCCCCGCAGGCAGTCGAAGAGTTCCGATATTAAGGGCAGAGGGTAGCGATTTTTTATAGTAATTTTATTTAAGCCCCGATAGTCGATTCAGGGCCGGAGACACCCGTCCTTTTTCTCCACGGAGAAGAAGCCAGCTCCCGCCGGAGACGAGGACTTACGAATCAAGCCTTTGCGGAGGTTCTCCTTGATGTATTCAGACATCGCCTTTGTCTCCGGGACGGAGGGGGGTAAACCCGGCCTCTGGGAGGAGTACAGCCAGGTTGCAGGTCAATGGAACAGTCATAAGGCGTCGTGTGGAGGAAGCGTTTCGGCCTGTCTTTCCGAAAAAGACATCCGCAAAGTCCCAGATATGGCGTAGGTAGACCCGGAGGAGGCTTGGCAGACTTCATGGAGGGACCTGAGGGACGAGCTGCGGTTTAGTACAGGCAACGTGAGTGACATGCGGAGCCCCCAACGCATGACTTCACCTGTGCTCCAATCCAGGGTCGGGGTATTGGTCTGCATGCAGATGGGAGGCCCAGAAGGATTTCCAAGGAGGATCGAGGCAGGACAAGGAGTTGCAACGTCTCCTTGTGAAGGGCCCCAATCTGCAAGAAGAGGGGGGCAGTACTGAAGCGGATAGCGTCCTTTAGGCATTCGCCACTGACCGAGGAGACAAACATAGGTTTCTGCAACGGAATCACAGGGAGACGAAACCTGGTCACAAGTTCGTGGCTTACGAAGTTTCCTGCCGATCCAGAATCAATAAAGGCGGTGGCCTGAAAGGCGCTGTCCAGTGAAAGGCCAATGCATACGGGCATGGTCAGACGGGGAGAGGCCGCTCTGACACCTAGGGTCTCCTCTCCTACGAGCCCTAGGTGCGGAAGTTTCCCGGGCGCACCGGACAGTCCCCAATGAAATGGCTAGAACCGCCACAATAGAAGCAGAGCTGCTTCAGACGACGCTTAGAATGTTCCTCCTGGGACAGGTGGGCTTTCTCGACCTGCATAGGTTCCTCTTCAGAGCCAAACGGGGAAAACGGCGTGGACGGACGGTTTCCCGTTGAAGGCGAAGCTCTTGTTGCCTTTCGGCGAAGCGAATGTCCACTCGTTTGGCTAAATGGATTAGGTCATCCAAAGCTGCTGGTAGATCCCGAGCGGCGAACTCGTCCTTGATTCGCCCCGAGAGGCCTTGCCAGAATGTCGCCACCAATGCTTCGTTATTCCAGTCCAGCTCCGAAGCGAGAGTGCGAAACTGCACCGAATACTGACCGACTGTGGTGTCGCCCTGACGAAGCCGGAGCAGTGCTGCGGTAGCCGACGAAGTACGGCCTGGTTCCTCGAAGACTGTGCGGAACCCCCGGACGAAGGTTTGGAGGTCCGCTGTCAGAGGATCCCCTTGATCCCATAGTGGCGTAGCCCAAGCCAAGGCTTCTCCAGACAAGAGGCTGATAATGAAGGCCACCTTGGCTCGCTCAGTAGGGAATTGGTGCCCCATCATCTCGAGGTGGATGGAGCACTGGCTGATGAACCCTCGACACTTCTTGGGATCTCCATCGTAGCGAGAGGGGAGTGGCAGATGCAGAGAAGGCCCCGAAGCTGGAGCAGGTAGAGCAATGGATGCCGGAGCAACGGATGCAGGTGCGGCGGCAGCCGGTGGAGGCAGACGGGTCGCAAGGTTCTGCATCATGGCCGCGAGCTGGTCGATGCGTTGACTCTGCTGGGCGACAGCAGTCGTGATGTCCCGGAGATCAGGCAGAGGTACCCTGGCGGAATCCATGGCCAGTTTGTACTATAACGCAGGAGTGGATCCGCGGGGCCAACGTAAGCAGTGATAGCTAAGCCACGCCAGGGAACGGAATCTAAGTAGCCCCTGGTTTTCACCAGAGCCCTCCGCAAAGCGGGATGGACTTGCTGCGGCGTGAGGCTACCAGGTCGTTACCCCTGACGTGACTTGCTTGCGAAGGCGGCCGGGGTACAGCGTGGTACAGAAACGTAATCCGGAGGCGTAGTCGGGGACAGGCAGAAGGTCAGGGCAGGTGGCAGAGGTTCGTGGTCAGAGGCAGGCAGACGGTCAGGGCAGACGGCAAACAGGCAAGGTCAGGAAACGTAAGCAGGCGGACTGGTACACGGGTAATCAGGACAGAACAGCAATACTCTCTAGAACTAGGTAAGCACACCAAAAAAACTTGCAAGGATTGCTGGGGGCGTAAACCTTAAATAGGACCAGCGCGCCCGTCAATCCCCAAATTTAAACCCGGCGCGCTGGCCCTTTAAATCCAGTCCAGCCGTCGCACGCGCGCCTTAAGAAAACGGGCATCGCCACGCACGGGCTGTCAGGCTGGAGACGGGAGCGGGGACTGGTAAGTCGGGGTTTCCAGCCCCAGAGCAGAAGGACCACGGATGCGGGCAGCCGCGGCACCCGCGCCGGACCCTGTGAGCGCAGGGGGACGGCCGCGGCGAGCCGCGGCGTCGAGCGCCGTGACAGACATGATGTCAGAGACAGCGGACAGACAGTCACTGGTGTTTTGTAGCAGGGCAGAAGTGATGTCTCGGGAGGAAGTGTATAGTTGAGTGTCATCAGCCTAGAAATGGTACTGGAAGCCAAATCTGCTGATGGTTTGTCCAATGGGGGCTGTATAGATTTAGAAGAGGAGAGGACCTAAAACTGATCCCTGAGGAACCCCAACAGCAAGAGGAAGGGAGAGGAGGTTTGAAGCGGAAAAATGAGGGCACTGAAGGAGCGGTCAGAGAGGTGGAAGAAACCAAGAGAGTGCAGTGTCCTGGATACCGATGGCACTGAGCATGTTGAGGAGGAGGTGGTGATCCACAGTGTCAAATGCTGCAGAGAGATCCAGAAGAAGCAACAATGAGTAGTTACCCTGAGATTTTGCTGTCCGGAGATCATTTGAAACTTTAGCAAGAGCAGTTTCTGTGGTGTGTAAAGAGCGGAAATCTGATTGCAGAGGGTCAAGAAGAGAGTTAGCAGAGAGATAGCGGATTAGGCGAGAGTAGACCAAGAGTTCCAGGAGTTTGGAGATGAAGGGCAGGTTAGAGACTGGTCGGTAGTTGGCAGCGCAGGAAGGGTCCAGAGAGGGCTTTTTCAGTAAGGGAGTTATAACAGTATGTTTAAAGGAGGATGGAAAGATCCCAGTGGAGAGAGAGAGGTTACAGATTGTAGTGAGGTGAGAGAGGACAGCTGGAGAAATGGACTTGACAAGGTGGGAGGGAATGGGGTCACTAGAGCATGTGGTGGGGCGAGCAGACAGGAGAAGCCTGGAAACTTCTACTTCTGATGTCGGGTCAAGGGCTGAGAGCAGATTAGAGGACGTGCGGGGAGGGAAAGGATGGGTATTATTTGGGGAGTGTGAAGTGATGTTTTGCCGGATACTGTCGATTTTGTCGTTGAAGTGAGTGGCCAGATCGTCAGCACAGAGGTCAGTGACCGGGGCCTGAGCTTTAGGCCTGAGGAGGGAGTGGAAGGTGTCGAACAGACGTTTTGGGTTTCTGTGTAATGTGGAGATGAGGGAGGTGAATTATTCTTGTTTGGCGCAGTGAAGGGCAGAGTGGTAAGTCCTGAGCATGAATTTTTAGTGGAGAAAGTCTGCAGGTAGCTTTGACTTTCTCCATAGAGGCTCAGCACATCTGGAAAATCGCTGCAGATGGCGAGTCTGAGGTGTGTGCCAAGGCTGCCGGCGTCTGACTCTGGTGGTGCGGTGTGTGAGTGGTGCCAATATGTCCAGGGTGGTAGTGAGAGTTTCATTGTAATGTTTAACAGCCAGGTCAGGACAGGAGAATGAGGAGATTGGGGGCAGTGACTGTATGGTGTCTCTGAGTTCCTGAGTGTTTATAGAGCGGAGATTTCGGAATGGGCGATGGGTAGGTGTTTCCAGAGAAGGCTGAAAGTTGTTGATTGTGAAGGAGATAAGGTTGTGAGCAGAGAGTTCATAAGTAGTGTTGAGCGATTATTATCGACAAAGTTGAAATCGGCACAGTTTTTATGTTGATCGAAATTTTTAGATCATGCGATAATTTAGGTTAAAATCTGTGCATCATCTATTAAGATCGCGCCATTTTCGGCGCTTCCTGTCATTTTGGCGGCCAGCAAATCAGCTTACAGAATAGAGCAGGGTGAGATGTGTGTGCGACGTCATGACTGGGATGTGTATGGTTGCGATTAGCTGGAAAAATCACATGACCTCGTTTTACATAGAACAGCCCTTCCTGTTCAGCCTCAGTGTCTCTCAGCGTCTCAGAGCAGTAGGACGTGCGCTCTGCCTGTGTCCAAACAGCTCAGCGAAATTATTCTATTTCTTCACAGAGAAAGCTCTACTGTTAGCTGTGATCCTTACAACTTAGTTAGATTAGAGATTGGAAGATTTTATGTAGTTAGGTAGAGAATTTTAAAGGAGCATCTACCGCTGTAAAGTCACGGGGGGAGGGAGAGGGGGCCCCCACGGGGAAAAAGCAAGTTAAAAAATTTGGATAAAGTTCCCCAAGACTTAGTGTTTGACTGGCACGCATTTTCTTTAAATTTTAACGTTTTTATTAAAAATATTTCC